>CM061920.1:181418813-181555951 GCA_031002005.1 Vandiemenella viatica | reverse complement strand
ACGCTCTGGCCTCGCATTCGGGAGGTCGAGGTTTAAAACCCCGTCCAACCACCCAGATTTCGGTTTTTCATGCTTTCCCGAAATCGATTCAGGTGAATGAAAGGACGGTTCCTTTAAAAATCCATGGGCGAATTCCTTCCCAAATTCCCTTCGTTGTCCTTTGTCGCATCTGATAATCTCAACTTCGAGGAAGCGTAAACCCATATGAAGAGTAATAAACTCATTTTCTAATCTGAAATTAGTTGTGATAATGTCTTCCCCCATTTGAAGATTTTTTTTACACATCCTACAATGTTTTAATAAAAAACAAATAATGTTATGATGTAGATTTGTCGCTATACCTTCAGTAAGGCTTTGATTTGTAGAAGGAATACAAACATGGCATTTTGAAGGAACCATCCCGAAGTTTAATGGGATGATTTGGGTAAACCATGGAAAAACCCAAATCTGGATGACCGGACGGGGATTAGAACCCGCGTCTTGTCGAATGCGAAGTCAGAGCAATACCGCTGATACACCGCGCTCGGTGGATGCAGAAAGCTACGTGGAAATAATAAGCAAGGGCGTTGAATAAACGATGTGTATATAACCCAATAATCTTAAAACCACCTTACTGCTGTTAACCCAACAACGTGTGGTGCTCTACAACACTGAAGCGTAAATTATTTAGGGATTCACTGGAAAACGTTGAATGAGCCGTTTACGATGATGCCCTCGTGGTTGGAAGTCCAAACAAAATATATTTTATGTGCGAGCGGAGGCTTTCTCGGTGTATCATGCCATAAAATTTCGTCTCCGACCTGCCTCCAGATTAAGTCGTAAACGCGCTTCAGTGGCGTGCCGTTGTGCCTCCCTTGCTCTCCGACTTATCCTTGCCGGCAACTAAGATGTCACATTACCTTTACTGCTTTACTTCGGCTTTGTAGAAATGCTTGTGTGTGTGTGTGTGTGTGTTCTTTTTTTTTTTTAATTCAGCTGTACTTCGCTTTTAGCTATTAACTACTGAACTGAGTTGTGTCGTTTATGTGTAGCTGATATTAAATACTTTCTGAGTGACTAATGTGCTAATCCAGTCCAGTTCAATATTTCATTCGTACTAAACATACTACAGATTAGCATTAATTTTCTCACGAATTTAGGACAAAATGCGCCACTTCACACAGAGTCAGTGGATATACCTACCTCTGAAACATAGCTCCTGTGTTAACAAGTTACATGATTGTTGGACATCTTGATTAAATTTTATGAGGAATACGGATGATTTCACTAAAATTCTTCAACATTTGCGAATTGATTGACGACAATATTCAATGACAACCTTAGCGATTTCACTGTTATTCGGTATCATTCAGTATATTGAATGGCAAATGATTTATATGATTTTTAATGTGATGCTATATCTCGGTAGGTGAATTTACTTCCTGAACATGCAAGCCAATGTTCAGTCCGACATTCCAACGAATTTTAGTTTACTAATTGTGAATGGTAACAGTGTCTAGGTATTTTTTATGGCTTTACGCCTCGTCGACGGCTAAGGTCATTAGAGGCGGGATGGGACTGGGGACAAGGAATTGGAAGGAATTCAGCCATGGACTTTTTGAAGGAAGCATCCCGGCATTCGCCTGGAGTGATTTGGGGAAACCATGGAAAACCGAAATCTGGCGATTCGAACCCGCGTTCCCCCCCCCAGTGTCTAGGATTTTTTTCGTAAAAACATATAGTGGAGCATGGTTCACAACTGTCTACAATTGGGAGAGGCGTATAAAAGATGTCTAACAATCCCAGTGTGGATACCTCATCATGAATTCGACTTAGATTTGTCAACATAAAGCCACGAAATTTCTCGAAAATCATTCTCGCAGCTTGCTTTTTATGGGAAAGTATTATGTAAAGTTATTTCCTAAAAAACTCACAATTCTAATCATCTTTTTCTTTTGTTATCGATCAAAAGATTGATTTGTAGAAATCCTCCACGTATGCCACTTCTCTTACTTCATTTTTAATGCTACGTAGATGCTGCATTCGTCATTCATAATTTGGGTCATGCAGCTTAATAATGCTCTTCCTCTGTTGTTTGTTCCTTTTGTCTTTCCTTCAATAATCACCTTAAACTTTTTTTATTTTTGCTTATGGCTTTACGCCTCATCGAGATCTGGGTCATTAGAGGCAGGAAAGGACGGCAGGTAAGGATGGGGAAGGAATTCGGCCCTGGCCTTTTGAAGGAAGCATCCCGGCATTCGGTTGGAGAGATCTGAGTAAACCCTGGATGACCGGACGGGGTTATTTTAGGCAAACCATTGTGACACAAAACATGGCCTACCATCTTGTCTCTTCTTATCTGTAAGCTTCATCATTATTGAGAAAATTCATCCAGCTTATCTTCAGCATTCGTCTGTAACACCAGACCTCAAATGCCTCCAGTCGTTTTCTTTCCGCCATCCCTGTAGCCCATGATTCACTTCCATATAGAGTTGTGCTCCAGGCATATGTTTTTTAGAAGATAAGTTGACAGGCTGATGTTGTTAGAAGTGAAAAGTTTCTTTCGTTTATTAAAAACATGTTTAGCTTGGTTGATTCTAGATACTATAACTTTTCCAAATTCTCGAACATTTTAAAGAAGACAATATTCTGCATGCAGCAAGAGGGATAAATAGCAGAGAAGTATTAAAGATGCTATTGATTTTTTGAGGTGTGGGGGAAGGTGGTGGGTACAATAAAATTGTTGAAACTTGTATACCATGTCAGTCTCGACGTTGTTAGTATCCGTGAACATTTCGGGTATTTACAGCAGTAGGTGTGTTTGTTGGTCTATTGTGGTTTGTGGTGCCGGGTGCAAATACCTTGTTGGAGGATTTCCGCATGAAAGGCTGTCAGAAGGAATGGTCAAGGCAAGAGTTAAAGGGCTCGTTCGCTCCCTTGTGGTGCCAGGAAATCCTTGGGGAGACGGCTTGAGTACAGTTAGCCCTTTGAGTGTTTCCCGAAACTGAAAGGTTTCTCTTCCGAGGGGCGCTTTGTTCCACCCGCTTTGTCCGCCCCTGCCATTTCGAGGTTTGGGTTGGCAAGAACTATCATTAGGGAAGAATTCGCTTCCCGTTACTTCCTTATTTCTTTCCTCCCTTTATGAGATGTTGCCATTCAGTTCACAATATCACGTATGTATACGGAGCTTTATGTAAAAAGTAAATCAGGATTAAGATTCAATTTCGTCTCTGTAGCAACAGATAATATTCAAATAAGGGTTTCTAGTGGTTTTTCCAACTAGTGCTGTATATAAAAACGTTTTGTCATACGCTTTCGATTTTATTAAATAATCTTCGGTGCTAAAGAACAAGATAAATATATGATTTGATATTGTTATAGAATATGTAAATAATAATAATAATACTACTCTGTTATTAAATGTTATGAATACAGTATTACACTCATCTTACAGTTTTTTTTATTTCCTTATTACATTGAAGTACACTTCTGAGTACATCATCAATTCATCATAAACAACAACAAATGCGTGTTTAGTGGTAACACAAACATAGCAGGTGGGAAACAATAACAATTGTTAGCTTACAAAATGAAACAAGTTGTCGTGGTTAAAAGGACACTACAATGCGTGTGTGGAACTCGTATAGTAAGAGAAACAAAACACTGAGATGGCACTTCCACCGATTTCAATGTAATCAGGAAATAAACTGTTAGTTTATAACGTTTAATAACAGATAGTATTATTATTATTTTCATAAACATGCTACAACAATATCAAAACTTGTACAAGGATCATTTAATAAAATCGACTCGCATATGCCAAAAACAATGTTTTTATTTTTACTGCACTAGACGTAAAAAACACCAGAAACCCAATTAGTAAAGCAGCTAAGGACAAAAGGCCTAAATATCAACAGGATAATATTCAACTTATATAAGGACTAAGAGTGATTTTCATTAGATACTAGCTGTTGCCCACGACTTCGTTCGTGTTTGTAAAGACTTTTGATTGATAGCTACCGACATGCATCTACCATAGTGCACGATGGGAGCCTCGAGGATACTACCACACACAAACACCAGTGATCCGTGCTAAGTAGCTGTGATTGCAAAGTGAAATATAAGGGCACACGCGTCTTTGACCGAAATAACAAAACACTCTCGGTCGACCATTTTAAACCACTGTATCTCCCACATACCCACAGCTACCGACATGCAACCACCATAGCGCACGAGGTAGACTTGAGGCTACTACCACATACAAACACCAGTGGTCTGCGCTAGGTAGTTTTGATGCAGAATGAAATATAGGGACACACACGTCTTTGGCGGAAATATGGAAGTGCCCCAGGTCGACCATTTTCAACCACCATATCTCCCTCACCCCCATAGCTACCGACATGCAACCACCTTAGTACACGATGGGATACTCGATGCTACTACAACAGCAGATAAACGCCAGTGGTCTGCGCTATGTAGTTGTGGCAGCAAAAAGAAATATAGGCACATCTGTGTCTTTGGCCGAAATATGAAAATGTCCCAGATCGACCACCTTCCACTTCCATTTCTCCCACACCCCCACAGCTACCGGAATTCGAGCAACGTTGTGCACGATGGGAAACTTTATGCTACTATCACACTCAAACACTAGTGGTTGGCGCTAGATAGTAATGGTTGCAGAGTTAAATATAGGGACACAGAAGTCTATTTTTATACATATGTAAGGTTGCAAAAACAGCAAGAAACAGAAAAAGAAAGTTTCAAGCTAAGGTTGCTCCATATCGTTAATTACGTTCAATGCACGTGGAGCACAAGTTGTGAATTATGGTGTGAGAGAGAGTAAAAGTAGACATTAGGGTCGTCACGTTACGGTCTACAGACGATATTACTGAACCATAGGGAAGAATACTAAACACAATGTAGGGAATGCTCAGCAGTCATAATGGTTTGAAAATCAACAGACAAAAACACAGGTGGTGCAGTTCAGTAGGCAGGTGTAAAGGAGCCAAAAAATATTGCTGGGAAATAAGGGATTTTAACATTAGAAGAAGTGTCTGAATTTAATGTAATTAAATGAAATTAAATTGCAATGGAGCGCATGCTCCGGTGGCAATCTTCGCCCTTTTCTGCATCCACCTACTTTTACCCTTTACAAATTTTAACTTTAAATTCTTTCAACGTTTGTGGCAAATTATTCATCATTTCTTTTGGTAACTTATTCCAATCCCTGACACCCTTACCTAAAAAAACCATACTTATGATGGAAAGGTAACCAATGTTGGCAGAAATAATTGAAATGTAATGGCCAGAAATAGTCAAGCCAAAATGCCTTCAATTCTAAAAAGAACTTATTTACTTCTAAATTCAACAGCAGAAACATTAGGAAAGATCTGAAAAAAAGCCAATGGTTGGAGCGACAGTTTAAATGGATGTGAGACTTGGGTGCTAAGTAGGCAATATGACTAGAACCTCGGTCAACGTGGTATTATTGTAGAAAGTTAAAGATCAGCTGTGTGACCATAGTGACAAGTGAGGAGTTTTTACCAGAGCCTTTGACGACACAAACAAACGAGAAGATACAGTCTGATAGGCTATGTATTGCGCATTCTGAAAGCCATAGTGGAAGTTGCTGCCGAATGCAGAAATCGGAGATGACGGCCATGCCTGCCACACGAGAATCAAATTGATGAGCCTCATGCAATTAACTGAAAATGAAGGCTGACAGAAAAGAATAACGAAAAATAGCAGCGAACTTAGGTTAATAACTAGAGAAGAGAAACGATCTGAAATTCCAAATAGCTCTTCGTATCACTAATTTAGGAACGGCGAAAGAGGCTCAAGAATAAAACCGTTCGTTATTAATAATCCGATTACGAAATTAATGGTTGTGGATGAAATTCTTATGACATGATAAAGTTTTATGTTTGCTTGACGAAAAAATGCCATAATTCATTTGTTGGCTCCACTGTTTCGTCAGGAATAAAACAAATACACTTCGAACACTAAAGGATTTTTTTTTTTCCTCATCGACAACAAGGTTATTAGTGGGTGGGAGATTATTGGTGAGGGGCAAGATATGGGAAAGAATCAGGCTATAGCCTTTTGAAGGATCCAACCAGGTATTACCAGGAATGATTTCGGGAAACTATTGAAAATAGAAATCAGGATTGCCGGAGGGGAACAAACACTGCGTAAACCAGCAGAACAGGAATGAATTTTCTCTACTACAGGTCAAATATTCATTGGAGCTGCTTTGTAGTTATAACGCACTGTCGACACCGGGAGGATTTATTTCATCAGTTGACGGCTAAGGCAATTCATTATTCTTCACGTTTGCCGACACGTCACAGTCAAAATTCGTGACAGCGATAAAGATGCAGGAGTCTGCCTCAGCATACCGTTTGGCTGAGCAAAAGGAACTCTAAGCATATATTTACGTTTTGAGCATAGTACACGAGCCAACACACTGACTTTTTTTTCCGTGAGAAGCCTCCGCCACGGTGGAATTGCTAAAAAAAAAAAAAAAAAAAAAAAGGTTGTCTTAATTAAGGTGTCCGGAAAGAATAAATGAGTGGAACCAAAATCTACTCTCTGGAGAGTGACATACTTTGATCGCACTACGAGATAAACAGTCATTGTTCTGATCTGGACATGTTTCGTTTAACATAACAGACATGTGGAATTTGAAATAATTGGCTAGCGTGTGTTGAAAACCAGCTGCGGATACAGTACCAGTTGAATGATAAAGAGTATTATATTTGTTTGGAAAAAAAATCATCGCAAAATTTTTCCAAATAAAAAACACCACAAAAACTGTTACTGTTACAGGATGGTCGCATTACAACGTCTGGGGAAATGAAACGTGGTATTTTCTAATTAAAGTGTGTGATGAAAGAAAGGAGAGGGTCAAACCCGGGTTTCGACGCATTGATTACTGCTCTTCCGAAAGACCCCAATGGAGCCGCCAAGCTTATCGTCCTTATCCGACTGACGAATCATCATCACCAGTGTCACTCCCTGCGAACAGCTGTGGTGATCAATCTGGAGACTAGGAATTGTGAACCACCACTTCTCCTACCCTTCCGGCCAAGACCTGATGATGAAAAATTCTTCCGTCACCAGGGCTCGAATCAATTAACCCCGTGTCGGTGCCGGAGCTAACTGAGACAACAAGATGGTCGCAAAATCAATGCGATGAGTGAAAAGCAAAATGAGACCATTCTATAATAATAATTTCATGGAATAAAATATTTTTGTTTATGTCGCCTACCGATCTAATAGATTTGTTTTTGAGATTTATCTGTTTTATCTGGCAAAATTAAGGAGGAAAAATCGAAATTAGAGTCAGGTGAATGTTAAAATGTGGTAATGGAATCATATTAAAAAAAAAAGTTAACAGTGTGTATATCGCTCATACTATATTTATCCCAGCTCTATAGTCAGAAGTTATTGTCCCTTCGTGCTGATTGAGATTTTTTTTTATTCATCGCTAAAAAAACTTGAAAAGAAAATATTTCACTTCATCCAATCCAGTCTAAGTTTAGTTTATTCGTTTCCTAACACTTCTACAAGAGCATCAAATCTTTACCAATCACGCGGAATGAAATAGATTTCTACTTTCCGGACTCGCCTGTTGATTCCTGTGGATGTACTAACCTGAGTGGGATCAATAGCTCCATTACGGAAACAGTGTAAAAATTGTCAAAATACGAGCCGCGTGCGGGTAATAACAATGCGTATCAGTGAGAGCTGCATTCCCGCGGCTGTAATCGAGTCTGTGCCACTCACTCAAGCAGAATTCCTACACTGTACCGGTTTATTGAGGCAAAAGTAGGATCTGCAGTAAAATATCTCTCGGTACTGAACCGTGACTGTAATAAGAAGAGCGAATAAAAGTAATCGGCGAACCTGTTCACTCCGGTCTGGTTTTTCCTAACTGAGGTGTTATTCGTAAGTTTCATGTAAGGATAACGCTAGTAATTTGATATGAAATAATACCGGCCTGGTTTGTTGGTCGCGGCATATCACCATTTCGAGACTGGATATGAAGAAAGTAAGTACAGTTTAGTGTGTTGATCCTCTGGATAGGTCTATAATGTCCTCAAACATATACCGTTTTGAAGACTATTTGACCTGTGTAATTATTCGCTTAACAGTAAACAAATTTTACTAAAACTTTAAACTGGATCCCAGTGGCCACCAAGACAAATACCATTAAACGAATAATTTGGAGAAGTTTTTTTCTACTTAATCACTGATTCATGACTTGTGTTCATCTCTCCATAAAATACCTATCATAGTCAGTCGAGTGCTGTTAGTTGCTTAAGGCAATTCATGGGCCGACATCGAAAACCGTACTTTTCAAACTTTCTCCTCAGCTAAGTTTGCAAGTCCACGGCATTGCGTTCTGTACCATCTATGAGTTATAGATCGATGAAGAAAATAATATTGAAACTGGTGTCACGGTGTTAAATACGTTTTTACTCATTTTTATTTGTCTTCCATCTTCTTATTGACTCTTAAATGTTCCATATTGCAGTTCTCAAACATACAATTTATTCTGAGATTACGTTTTTTCATAGAGATGTCAGAACTTAAGCGCTTTGAATATTGATTATAATTCGGTAAAGCAAAACATTCAGCGCTAACAGGAATGAATGACGTCTGAGAATCCGATAAGACAACTTTCCCTGCTCTGAAGATATAATTGAACAAAACAGGTATCACAAGTATGTTGTTTGTTCGCAGAAATGCTATAAAGATTAAAACTGTTCTCGAAAAGAAACTATATTTAAACGTCGAACACTAGAGCAAAAGCGTCATAAATTAAGTCAACTTCTTTTGCTTCTCAGAATACTAATTAGTTTTAGAGAGAAAAACTTGTATGCTGGATAATATGTAAAGTTAAATACCACCCCATTTGCTAAAAGTAATTTTTTAATGTTGCATCAGTATTTACTAACTAAAGAAAAACTGTAGTAGCTTGGAAGATTTATCCCGTCCTGTAATAGAACTTGTCATGTTTTGGTACATGTAAGACACCTTGCATCGATCTATAAGACGATTTTGTGCTGCAGCTACTTCATTCAACATTTAACTTTAATGTTACCTGCAAAATGTACCTTATATTCCATGACGCTTATACGTTGCAGTAGTCTGAAAATGTTTACGTTTCTTTCCATTAGATTGTTTCTGATGTTAACTATAGTAATTTTCTTCTTGAAATAATCATATAGAGCCTGGTGAATGAGCGGTAACGCTCGGGTCTGGCATTTCGTAGGACGCGATAAGGGAACACATAAATTGTAGGTTCCCTTTCGCTGCTAAAATTCTATTTCTTCAGAGCCAAAGTGACTCAGCTGTGTGGGGATGCAACGGATGTCACACGTAGGCGTCATTTTTGAGCAGCTGGGGCGGTCGGCAGGCCACACTTGCCAAGGGAGAAGTGACACTCCATAGCAAGCTGTAAGCGAAGGTAGGTGTAGGAGTGATTCGTCCATGTGAGGGAAAGATTTCTTTTTAAAGCTATTAGTAGGTAACTGCTGACCAAACCAGTAGGTAAACCTGTCCGTGGATAGCTCGTTTTCTTGAAGGCAAACCTGGTATACAGCAGTAAGAGCTCGGCAGTTCATAGTTGGGAGACAATTTAGTAAATGGTTTGAACATAAATCTTTTGCCCAGTGAATCGGTGGTTTATAAGTAAAGGCAACGGAAATCACTAAGTAATCCGACACGCTGTCTTGTAACAAGAGTGGTAAAGGAATCAGAATCTGGACTAGGAGTGATCTGACATGGCGACCGAGGCAGCTGGTAACTGGAAGCAAACGCACAACGAATGCTGCGACATGTTAAGGGAAAGGAGCTGACTACTAGGAGCAAAACGAGTATTCTGGCAGACGGACGGAACGAGCGCTACCACCACTGGTTCAAAATTACAGCACACTACTCCAGACAGGAAGACTATGAAACCAGGTATTTTTCAACGAGAAGTGCCAAACTTTAAGTGCGGGTTATATTTCATAGCTTCAAGTTAAATCAGTTCTGTTAAAGCCAGTGATAACCGCTTGCAGTACATTAAAATATTTCGAAAATACATTCTTGTAAGAATTAGTTTTTTTTCCTACTTTAAGTCTATTGTAACTGGGATTCATTAACTAAAAACTTGATTAACATACATTCTGAAATAATTATCAGTTTTCTTCTTTATTAAAGCCAGTGTAAACTGGGATTTACTAACGAAACATGTTATTAAGATAGTCTTGGAAAAAAAATTTGGTTGGGAGATATATTACTTACGAATGCTTTGGGGTTTATTAATATTTTTTGCGATGTAGTTTTACTTTATTGTGTTTTGTCTTATTGTTATTTGTTGGCTTTTACGTGTTGACTGTATGATCCGTTGTCTGGCCTTGTTCATTTAGGTTGTGTATTTTGCTTTGTCAAATGATTGGTGTATATGTGCCTGTTATTTCTGTATAGGGGTTGCAAAACTTAAATTCGCAATATGGAACCAAATGTTTCCGATTTCAGATAGACGTCAAAAAAAGATGGACTAACTGTCGGAACTTATTTTAAAAAATCTGATAACAACTCTGAAAAAAAGGCTCAGTTCAGAGTAGAATTTTTTTTTTGTAAAAAAATAGCTACACAGAGTGAAGAAACGCTCATTTTAGTGCAGATTTATAAAATGAACCAGCTAGGCAAAATGAATATTTTTCTAAGTTTCAGGGCCGAATTGAATGGAAGTTACGCGGAAGTTACGACAGAATTAACGGATTTGACAATAGAAGTGAAGAAGTTAAAATCTAAGTATCTGGCGTGGCTCGAGACTCCGGAGTATTAGCAATTCGTCTCGGATAACTTGCTTTTATCTTCTTTTTTTTTCTTTTTTTTCTTTTTTGGTCAGTAGCTTAAGATACCAGGCCTCCGAGACAAAATTGGTCTGATACTGTATCTGGCTAATAAGTATAAGCTCCAATCATTTCACGAAGCTTCTGATCTACTTTAAACGCACAAGTTGCAGAACTTTGTCTGTCGCAAACTATGAGTGATATTGCATTTTTAATTCCGAAAATATATTATTTCTATAATCTTCCTTTTTACGCTATAGAAATTTCTTTCCAGCAAAGACGTTCATTTTAAGCTCCATACTAGTAAAAATATTGAGTAAGAATTGTAAGTATGTTTATAACTCGACGACATTTTATAGTGCTAGTTTCTTCGATTATACGATATTTAGATTCATTTCAACTGAATATTCCTTATCTTTGCATTTATGTGACAACATTTTCACCTCAATTTATTTAAAAAATGTATAGATTACTACAAACAAAAATAAATTTAGTTTCAATGAGGGACAGAATAAGTAGATTAAGATTATACATTATAAAGTCATCATTATTTCATGATTTTGTCATCCTTATGCGTATATATTAGTGTTGATAATAATCAAATGAATCTAATTAGTCGATAATTGCTAACTGATGAAATAGGTAGAAGGGAAAGACTTACTGGAACGGGGTGACCAAGAATGGTAAAGAGAATAATAAAAATATTCGTGCTGAGCCCTTTGTTAGGCATTTATTTCACGCTTAGGATTCGCTGAATTTGAAGTATTTCCTACTCGTAAGGAATATTTTAGTTATAGTTTGACATGAATTTAGCTAACCATTATTTGTGTGGTTGTCACATATTGGGGTCACTATAACTTTAGTGCTCTGCCAAACGTCCTGTCCTCTTTGGGCGTCCATTAATTACGTGAGGAGTCATTCGCGTCATTTGTAGATTTTTTTTTTTTTTTTTTTAGCTCTAGAGTCCTAAAAGAATTTCAAAACCTCACATGAGATTTCCGTTGACCCCCCTCCCCTCCCCCTAATTCACCTCACGTAATTCTTGGACGCTCCCTTTCCAGTGATGAGTTCATGAATAATTTTCGTGTTTAGCCATTGGTGCTGATAAACAGATTTTCTTCGGTGTTAAAATAAATTTTTTGTTTACGCCTTACTACTAATCGGTAGGCATCTAGTTCAGAAGCTATATTCTGCTTATAGTGTATTTATCATGTTGAGTTGTAACGCAGCGATCGTAACGCTCTGTTATCGCATTCGGGAGAAAGCGGGTTCAAATCCCGATCCAACCATCCAGAATTAGGTTTTAATGGTTTCCCCAAGTCGCTCCAGGAGAGTGCCAAGATGGTTTCTTCAAAAGCTATGAACATATTTCTTGTCGTTCCTTGTCACCTGTCCTTTCCCGCTTCTAATGACCTCTACATCGACGAAGCATAAAGCCATAAAAAGAAATTCGATTTGTTTTATTCAAAAACTTATTTTAATATAACTTTCTGATTCACAGACATATAATAAAATGAATGTTTTCAGAACTTATTGAATTCTTTTTATTGGGATGGTCAATCTGATACTTAAAAACAATTTTTACTAAGAATGTGATCCATTAAAACAATCATTATTCCTTATAGCACTACCACAAAAGATCTTGATCAAGTTATCTTGAACTTTAGTTTTCTGCTGCAAATAAAAGGGAAATCTGATGTTTTCTTTCTTTTTGTAGGGCTTTACGCTTCGTTGACATCGAGCTGATTAGAGCCAGAAATGGACAGTATACTAGGAAACTGAAGAGAACTGGCCACGGCATTTTTGAAGGAACTGTCCCTTCATTTGCCTGGAGTGATTTCCGGAAAGTATATAAACGGATATTTGATACGAACCTCCACCCTTCAGAATACCAGGTTCAGCTTACCCATTTTTCTCGATGTGAAAGAAATCACTAATAATCACATGATATTTTGATAAAGGACGGACATTATATAAGAAGTACAGGCGTTGGATGAAAACAAACCGCAGCTACCAACGCAGTGTTACTAAACTTTACAGCTTATCCGCCTTGAGGTCGCTAGAACCAGTTTGTTGGTTATGAAATCAGCCAGAAATACATTGCTATAATGAAAAATTTCCAGTTTATCCAGTATACTCAGAATATGCTTTTCGTGTTTTGATTCATCCAGTATGTGATTGTTTGCTGCGTTTATTATTTCAATTTCATGGGGTCAAAAAGAGATTGGCTTTCTTAAATACAGATCCTATGAATTTGTATCTTTAACTAATGCCTCACTGTATGGAATGATACGGGCATAGTTAAAACAGTTCCCCATATTTTCCGTGGCGTTTAATCTGTTGCCGCAATTAAAATAACCCTTTATTGGAAAAGTTCTCGTGAAGTGGAAATTAGCTACTCTCGTCGTCAATTTGGGATCAAAAAAATAAAAGAGAAGGTAACACTAACAAAAAAATCTAAAGTGTTGCCATAAAAAATCAAAACATTAAGCAAAGAATAAGTATTGGTGAATTTGTATACAACCCGGATATGCAGAGAAATAATTTGGAATGATGTCATTTTTTTGTTATGGTGTTATTATTTGTTTTCATTATGTCATAGTTTGAAGTTCTACGTGAAATGAGTATTTAAAGCTGAGAGAATTCGAAGATCGGTCAATGTCAACAGGGAACTTTCGACCAGACCGCAACTGATCCACTGTTTGATTTCTCCTTTTCTCACTTCAGAGAAAATGTACCTCTTAACAATATGCATTTAATCGATGATAGTTCAGTCAAACTGTGAGTCTGAAGATTCGCTTCCGTCGGACCAATCCCATGGCTAAGTAATCACCCATGCTGATACAGTCATCGGCCTATGCTAGTCACTGCCCCTGTGCTTCAGAAGTTAGGCAACCAAGGATACACCATGAGAGACTCGATGGTTGAGATGAATCGTAACAAGGGTAGAAGTATCTGATCTGACATTTCGACTGCTATCTCCTGAGGAAAACTCAGCTTGATCACATTCCCAGGGTTACGAATTGCCAATCGATGATATCATGCATAGTTATTTGGTATAGAAATGTCATTTCGCCTTAAGAAATTAACCCGCGTTCCACAGCATTTCTCGTACCTACACTTTAATTCGGAACTGCGAGCAAAAATTAATGCTCTTCGGTGATGAGGTGGTCAACGTATTTTTTGACTGCATAATTTTGCTGTGCGTCTCTTGAATTCAAGGCTAGTTGTTTGATTCAAAAGGAAGACACAAACAGGATTGGCACTCTTAATTTTCGTACTCCGTGGTACAGGAATACGTGGTAAGTTTACAATCTGAAATAAGTTGGTCGTAACAAAAAACTGTATTTAAATTGTATTTACGAAGCACTGGGGCACTCTGTAACCTATAATTCAGTGCGTCGCAGACGGAGGATATGCTACCGTCACTCATACAACGGAGTCTCTGATAAGTCTTGAGAAATACTAATATTTGACGCTTCTTACTTCTCAGTGTTTTGCCTCTTCTTACTTGTCGCGATGTAATCACCTCCTATTCAATTCCTGTTTCATGGATAACAGCAATTTTCTAACACTTTATTGCTATAGATAAAACGTAACTATTTCTACTGAAATGCATTATACTACATTATTAACGATTCATGAATCTTTTTGTTACGCCATGTGTACTTCTTTAACGAATGTACCTAATAGCTTTATTTCCAATAAGTTTAGCTGATATTAATTTATTTTTTTCCTTCCGGACTGTCCCAAACGATCGTATTAATGTTGCTAGTATTTCTGCTATACAATTTCAAAGCGTTTCACCTTTCTTTAACCACACTGATTTCTCACTTTATATATATAGTACCTGGGTGACCGATCTACGCTCGGTATCTTTCGATTTCTGTTCAATATCCAAGATTTCGAGTAAAGTTTGATTAAAGTAAAAGGCTTGAAGGCTTCCTAGGCGTTTTGAGGTGCACATTTCACCAAAGAGAAGCTTAACTAACATCAGTAGGCGTACTGGTACCTGAAACTTCTACGTAATGAGGTTAGAGCCGTTTTCGAGAAAACAAATACAAATGTGCTCCTTTCTTTTTTTTTTTTTTTTTTTTTTTAAAAAAAAATCGTGTTAAAAACTTGAAAAGTAAAACGTTATCTAAAATTTCATCCAAATCGCTAGATCCATTTGCGAGACCGCCTCACATATTACTTTTAAAAAATGCTATTATTATGTAAAATAGAAATCTTAATGCCAGTTTGATAGGCCCTATTAATTAATGGTGCGAGATTTGTGGTATTTCAGAGGATTCTACGATAACCCTTGATGATGGATTCTTATGTAACTCGACGAGAAAGTAAAATTTTATATATATATATATATCTCGCTTAGTTCTCGAGATATCTTATCTCAAAATTTACGCGGTTGGTTGAAATGCGACCTGAACCAGAAGACATATTTCGCCATAGCCAAGTTTGATGGTGAATTCGTATGAAACTCGTCCAGACAAATCGAAAAAAAGGAATTTATTTTTCTGATATCTCGCTTAGTTCTCGGGATATTATATCTCAAAAGTGAAGAGGTTAGGATTAGCTCCAGCCTGGACCAGAAAAAAAATCCACCAAAATGACCATGTCTATATGGTGGAAATGTAATTTCAATGTTTTATTTTGTACCTAGTGGTTGTTGTTAGGTTGAAATACAGCCTGGACCAGATGAAACGTCGCCAAAAACGCAAGGAACTATACCTATAAATGATTTTTGACATGCTATATCTCGAAATCCAAGAACATTTATTTTTTATTATCATACATGGCAGTAATCTCACATTTTCTGATCAGCATTTCAAAATGCTAATAAAACAATTCCCATAAGAAGTAACCTTCGTTATAAACATTAATAAAGCACAAGGTCAGACGATTCAAAAGGCAAGATTCTATTTATCAGAACCCTTTTTTTCGTATGTGCACTCGCACGCGGCTTTTTACTTTATTATCAAACTCTACTCGAAATCTTGTACATTGAACAGAAATCGAAAGATGTTTAAGGAGGTAGTATTTAATGACTAACTAACAACCACCTTATACGGTCAAAAAGTAAACGATGATTACTTTATAAAGAAGTTTCTGATAAAACCATTGATAAATTTTTAATTATATTCCTTTTTAAATGTTTTACAATTAAACTTGCAGTGTTAATATTTCCACGGGTCAGCCAGTATACAAGAACTGTTCGTTTAATTATTCTTTGAAATCAAAGAAAATCAATTTGTAGGCTTTCTGGTACCTGAATTGTCTACGAGATGGCGCTAATGCCGTTTTCGATATACGGAGTGACAAAATTGTTCGTATTTTGTAAACTCGCTTTTTTGTAGGGAAGACAACTATTTAGGTAATCTTAAAAGTCAAAACGTTATCTAAATACCAAATTTCATCCAAATCATCACAGCCGTTTCCGAGATCGGAAATATATATATATATATACAAGAATTGCTCGTTTAAAGATATAAGATATATATATGTTTGAAATGTTCACAAGATATTTAAAAGGGTACGAAATAGAGCAATAGAGTGCTTTAGGGTGACTTGGTTGTGTTTTCTTTAATGTTATTCGGTATGTGTGCTATAAAGCTAACCATCCTACTTAAAAGCGGTAATCATAATAAGCAATTATTTCGTTCTTTCGGGGCCTCTATACCACATTTCATTATGAGGAATTACTTACACTTTGAATTTCTTACGTATATCTTCACCTCCAATGTAACTCACAATTACGTATTTCGCCTGTTCTTTTCCATTCAAAATGCACTCTTATCGTCAGAGACATTCCTCCCGAACACTATGTTTATGAAGATTCGTTTTTGGTTTCGTTGAATATGGTGTCTAATGTTTCAGACAAGTACTTAGCCATTGTGTCAAAAGTAGGACGGCCAGTTACTTCCCTCTGGGACCTACAGTTTATCGTGGAATCCGAACCACGGAACGCTCTGGCGTAGCTCATATAATGAAATACAATTTTTAAAAATTCCTGGCTTCACAGAGATTTGAACCCATGACCGGACCAAGAACGTGTGAAAGCAAGTGCCTAAACCACTAAGCTACCAGAACATAATTTGTAAAAAACTCCAATGTCACTATCTTTAATACAAAGTCTTGTTAATTATTTTGATACAGATTTATTTGACAAACATCCTCAGAATACTTGTATAATGCAATTTACAGATAATAAACACAAATTTAAATAAAAACTTTAAAAATACCTTACTACCAATTCAGTAATTCTTGGTTGTATCTAATATAACACATTCGTCTCTGAAAAGTGAATTTCTGAATTTTAAGATGAAAGCTATCAAGTGTTTTCACTATTTGCCTGTTTGTAACAAACAACAGTTTGCAATAAGACTACTGTGAGATATCACGTCTATATGTGTTCGATGGCAATTTCACTTACTAAAAATCTTTCCTAAGCTAGATTCTTTGGAATAAAAAGGAAACAAAATATGAAAAATTAGTTTAAATGTTCATTTGGTACCAATATTTGGAATCGACTATATCTCTGTTAATATAAGTAATACACTAATCATTTATATTTCAGTTTTTAGCGCAGATTCATGATTTTGTAAACATAACATATGTAACTTCTTTACTGTCCTTCATTTTACAATACTCAAAATAAAAATTTTGTAACTGAGTAAAATGGAGAAATGGAATATAAACTCTTTCAGTTTTGATTTAAAACTTGCAACTCCTTTTTGGGAAGATGTGACGTTTAGAAGCTGCGTAATACTAATCGTTTAGTGTACATTACGCATATCCCTACACTTGATTAATGTTATAGTTATTACTAATATATCTGCTGTATAAGAGGGAACGGGATGACTGCAAGAGAAGGTGTGCAATGTATGCATTCTGCCGCCAGTTACTTAATAGGTTTTCCAATGATTTCCGAATATTTATACTACAGGTAGTAAATAAAACTCGTTTTTGTTAGTTATGAATGTCCTGGCGTTGTAAGGAATTTCACAAACGCAAAATCCATATTGATGTGGGGTCTAAAATCGTATTAAGTTGCTTTTAAAATCTGATCTTCTTCGTAATATGTAGAACGGAAATGTTGCATCTGATTTTTTAGAGAAATTCTTTTTCTTTCTTGTAGAAAATGCGTATTATTGCTTTGTTTAAAGTTATTTCCTCTTAAAATTCAGCTGACTATTTGTCTTTTTGTGCTCATTTAAATAGCAGTATAGAATATTTTCTGAATCTGGTGGTAATCTATTGAGTATGAAACAGTTTTTCATCCTGTGAAATTATCTTACCTTTGTCATACAGGTTTTAAATAAAAAGATGTTTTAACGAAATATTTTTCGCATCACCAGAGTGTACCAAGTTTTTAGTAGGAGTGGAAAATCCTTTATACATATTAAAACAGCAATATATCGGAAATATGTCGCAGTGGGAACATAGTTTTGCACTTTTCCATCTAATGTTTATAAAGCAAGGTGTGTTAACTGTCTTACGGAAACATTCAAATTTTTGCAGAAGTAGTAGTGATGTTACGCTGTCAACATAGCAGACGATATTCATGGCAGCAGCGTTTTGTTTGATTTGAATCTAAGGTAGACAATACTCCGACCAGAATGCAGCTTGTCTCAGCGGAAACGGACCGGCTGTGGTATCAGCTGTTGGGGTTATTTATTATTTCACGACTCTTATGTCAGAGCCAGGCGGTCGACAGATAATCCGTATCAAAACCTCGACAGCAACAGTGTAGAAGCAGAGTTACAGCCCTTATCGTCGAGAAGGTCGTCTGCCAACACCACTCTAACACTCCTTCATGATTCGCTGTCGTACACATCTATTGTGAACTGCCTATGGTTTTATTTGTTTTCAGCCGACCTTAACGTTTGCGGAACAAATAAGAGGAAATCAATAGCATCATTGTTCAAAATTCAGTAAATTTGGAAGTATCAAATACTAACGGGGAACATATAACAACAAAGTTGAGTTGGTTGTACGGTCAGAGAAAACTTCTTCTCACACAAGGTTAAATATAAAGAAGCCAGAATTGCACAGAATTCGGCGTTATTTACATCTTTATAAGAGAGTTTTGTGACTAGGATAAACGGAGTTCCGGTAGTGAAATTATACGGAATGTGTTGTCAACATTATCTCCTTCTACTAATTGTATTTATATTAAAGATTTACTTCGAACTTTTTGATCCGAACATTTTCTTTAATAATTCCAATAAATATGAAGAATTAAGAAGAACGTTTCAGTTATTTAACTACATTAAATTTTACGAAATAAAGCATTACTGTAATCTAATTTCCCCTTCATTATTCTCCCTTTAAACAATTATGTATTGTGAGAGGAAATGATTCATTAATAATAACTGGTATTATTATAATTATTAATGAAATTGAGTGAGATTGGTATGTCTCGTATTTTGTTTTATATTTTTGCTGAAACTGTTTTGAATTATTTGTGTTTTTTCCCCGTCTGGTGCAACTAAAACAAATCTCTGTTTTGGCATGCACATTTCGATTTATTGAGTCGTCTTCGGTGTCCTATAACGAAGGATGAACATATATTATGATACCATTAGGGAATTACTGCATTACTGTAAAACTATTATTACAAGTTAGGCGCAACTATTTCCACTTTACTGATAGCTTTTATATGCTTAATGCATTTCAGTCGGTAAATGTGCCCTATCAGTCTTCACAAACGCACTGTAATTTTTCGGTATACAAATCACGCATCTCTTCGTTAAACTGAGCTACTATTTTCCACTTAATATGTTTTTGAAGTTTATATAAACAAAAATAGATTATTTAAATTTACTTAAAAATATTTTAAAGTACTTTTTAAATATTTTCATTAGTAACAGATTGTTCGGGCCTTTTGAAACGAGTAGCGTCCAGAATTTTCTTGTTACTTATAGAATGTCTCTTTGCCAGTAGAGTCGTTCGTAATATCGCTAGGAGAAAGTTACGCAAATTTCATCATCTTCAGTAAAGAGCTTGACGTATATTTTGAAAGCGTGTCTGCAATAAAATTGAAGTAAATGTACCTCAGGCTTTCTCATTTAAATTAACTGTATAATCACAGTTGAGATGGTTAATTTATCTTGTGGTTAGTAATACGCACTTGGTAATCCTATTATCCTGCAATTTCCAAGTTTATAAAACCTCAACACATATCATTCCTAGCAACTCACATGTGAGCAACATTAGTCTACCTGATGAACGCAAGACAGATCTAAAATACCTGCACCACGAGTAAAATTACAAAGAGTACAAAGTCCATATATCATGGATAAAGTAAAAATAACTACGAGGTTAATCAGCGCAATAGACGTTAAAGTATTGCTGCTTTGGACTTTTTTTGTATTGTTCGTTCGATATAGGTGACAGTAACTTTTTTTTTTTTTTTTTAATTTTAGCATTGTTTTTTACTTTAAGGAATAATTTACCATATCACTTATTACAGGTTTCGACTGTAAAAATATTGATATTTTTATGTGTCCTCTTACATAGTTTCCAGTTTCATTTTTCAATGATGGTGGACTTTTTCAAATCTTAATTTATGTTTTTCCTCGCGGAAATGTTGTTGTAGGCCAATTCAATTAATATTTTTTTTTTTTTTTTTTTTTTGCTCAGTTACAGTACTCTGTCTATTCCAGCAAGTTAAGTTTGTTTTACCTACTTAGGTTGTTTGCAGATGACATAATGGTATATAATAGGATCAAAATTGGAGAAGACTGTGAACAAATGCAGGGTGGCCTGGATAGAATATCTGACTGGGTAGATAAATGCCAAGAAGAATCAACTTCTTAGGAACACAGACCAAAAACTACAGGTTGATTATAATATAGGTTGAGGCACAATTGCTTGTTGAAGGCCTGAAAAGTAAATATATTGGCATAAGATTTAGTGATAAACACAACTGGGCAGGACTTAGTGGGCAGATGGAGTAGGTGGTGAGAGGATGTACCAAACCATTGAATATGGTGGTGTAGTCTGGGGCCGAAATTTTGGGTATCAAATACAGGTGGAGGGTGTGCAAAGGATACCAGCTAGATTGTGGAAATTACCGCAAGACCCAGTCAGTAATTGATATGATAAAGGAGCTGGATTTTGATGAAAGAATTAGGAGTAGTGCATGGGAAGTAAAATATTACTATGGGCTCAAGCTGACATTCGATTTCATGCTCAGGAAAGTGGGAAATTTTCTTTCGTCGGTAAGTGTGTCAGTAATTGGAAAATGATGAATAATTTACCAACAACTCTGAAGGAATTTAATATTAAAATTTCGTTAATTGTAGAGTATATGGGTGGGGGAATTTAACACTAAAAATATATAAGATAATAATTATAAAAAATATTGAGAAAGGGCTAATTAGACAACAAGGGAAATTGTCACCGGAGCATGCAATCCATTGCAATTCAGTTAATTTTTTTATTTGACATTTCTATCGCACCTCTTCTTCACATTCCATTTTCGCACTTGATTTTTATGTCGTTGCTCCATCCTGTCTCGTCTCTGCAGCCGCAGTTGGGTGTCTTTCCGATCAATTAGTTTCCTTTGTGAGGCGAGTGCGTGTGCACAGCGCGGGCTGAGGAATGCTGGCTGGTGTGTTTGTTTGCCGGTGATCCTTATGACAGAAGACGCGCTCCCGCCGCCGTCCGCCGGCACACAAAAAAGGATAACCCCCCGGCCCGGCAGACGGCACGCATTCCTCAGCCAGCGCCGCTCACATTGGCTGCCGCGGCCGGCCAGCCAGCCAATGGCCGCGGAGCACAGTGTCAAGGCCAGGGCTCCATTGATGGCAGCGCAGCCCGCGTCTCATTGAAGCGGCCCACGCGACCCGATGTGTCCACTGACCCAGTCTGTCCAAAGCATTCGGCGCCACCGTCCGTAGTTTCCGACCTCTTCCATCGATTCCAAATTCATATCGAGTATTCCACCTAAACTATATTAAGGAGAAATGAAAGTACTGTCATCATTTATCTGTTCATACTTTCTCTATATCTCAACTAATATTATAAATGTGAAAGGAACTCTGCCTCTCTGTCTGTTAAGTTTTTATGAGTAAACAGCTAAATCGATCTTGACATTAGGAAGTACATACAGGGTGTCCATAAAAGGACTCCCTGATTTCAAAATTAAATATCTCGAAAACAAAGATCGATAGAGGAATGCAGTAAACGGTATGTTTATTGTGACAGCTGTAAGAAGTGTATACAGCAGTGTGAAATAATAGTTACAATAGCTGCTAACAGATGGCGCTGTACGCTGTACAGCTCATATCAGCATACATAAGTGAAATAATCGTATGAAAACAATCTTTGCAAACAATCACATCACAATGTTTTCAAAATGTTCACCATTGGCACTACCCTGAGCTTCGGATCACTATTTAGGCATTACGTATGGCGATTACAGCGCCATCTGTTAGCAGCTTTTGTAACTATTATTTCACACTGCTGTATACACTTCTTACAGCTGTCACAATAAACATACCGTTTACTGTATTCCTCTATCGATCTTTGTTTTCGAGATATTTAATTTTGAAATCAGGGAGTCCTTTTCTGGACACCCTGTATAATACGTTTTATGGATATGTAACATATTTTGCAGTGAAATTTTGACAGACGGATAGCGTGTATCTCTTTAATGTTTTATCGGTCGCTTGGAGTCAGTTAGTGTATGGTCTGTTTATCTATTGACACAACTGTTTACATAGCAGAGATGATGATTTACGCTACATCTGACTATTATTTTGTATTTGTACGTAGATAGCTCACTGATTTCCAACCCCCAAATGCTATATATTTCAGCAAAAGACAGCAAAATCAAGAACGCTGTGTATAAAACGGTATTGACATAAGATGTTCCTAGAAAGTGGCATAATTTAAAAAAAAATCTGATGGATGAAGTGTGGAAGGTAGTCTTCTACAGTTAACCCCGCCCCTCCTCATAGTTTGTTGCTATTTTTAAACATGTTGAAAATTGACTCTCTTCATGAGACAGGTTCAATAGTAGAAAGGTTAGGGATGGTTTCCCCGTCATATTATCCCTACTTATTGCATTTTAAAAACCTTTTATGTAACTTACATCATTCTACATCCAATTTTAGTAATAAAAATCTAATTTCATGGGGAACAGCTAGTATTTTATTCTTCAAATTGGCATCCAGCATATTGACTGTGGACGTTCAAGCAAATACTTGTCATGAAAAACATAAACTGGAGCGTAACGAAAAAAAAAAATTGTTGGATTTTATTCATTAGCGTTCCGCAACTCGTCGAGGTACGCTTTTTTCATTTTTATTACTGTTTTCAGGTGTGGTTGTTGGTTGCCTGCGCTCTCAGTCAACATGCTGCTTTCAATATTGTACGTAATTACACTACTTGGATGCTGTTCCGACCTTATGACTACTATGATAGAATCGTTTTTAATGCACACTTCTGTTTTGACTTCCAGCACTAAGTAAACGTCTGACAATGGTGAAAGTCAAAACAAAACATTGCATCAAAATCGACTCTATCACAGAAGTCATTATGTAGTGTAATACGTACAATGTTGTAAGCAGCACGCTGGGAGGACTCACAGGTGACCAACAACCACACCTCAAAACAGAAAAGTAAATAAAATCGGTGTACGCTGAATATACCTCTACGAGAGGCGTAACACGCCCGACAATAAATAAAATCCAACAACAGTTTTATTGGGAATGTATTAGAGGAATGTGGAGTAACTGATGGCAAGATAAGTAAAAGAGAAAGACAAGCAGAGGCGTTTCTAAGTACCATTAGAAGCCTGATATGGAATAAAGCTGTGCCATTGAGAAGCAAGAGACACACATACTATGTGCCTATCTAGACATATGCTGCTGAAACGTGGACAACGAAGAAGCGGGACATCAGCAGGGTACAAGAATGCGAAACGAAGTTTTTAAAAGGTAGAATTGGAGTTATTAAAAAGGACAGGATGAGGTATGAAGTGATTAGATGCACCATAAAAGAGGAACCCCTACAGGAAAGGGTAGAGAGGACCAGATTGAGATGGTATGGACATGTAAACAGAATGGAGATTCAGAGAATCCCAAGAAAATCCACGAAATTAAAATGCATGGGAAATGACCCAGAGGAAGACCAAGAGATGTATGGCTGAAAGGAGTGGAGGAGTGTGTACGGAAGAGAGGAGAGGACTGGAACAAGGTGGTGACAGAGAGAGGGTGGGAAGAAATAAGGAAATGGATAGGCTTGTGTATGAAGCAGACCAGGCCAGTGGCTGGAAACTCTTGATGATGATGATGATGATGAACAGTTTCATCGGCGTACTTATTAAAAATAACTGTTATATTTCTGTAATGTGTTATTTATTTCGGCGATTTCATCTTCCCGTAAGGATATTTGCAACATATTTATTTGACAGGTTTTGCAAATCCTCTATCCATCAGTCGGGCTTGGAAAACTGACATTTACTGTATGCAAGATTTTGTTTCTTTTTTCTGTAATCACTCTGTTAATTTCACAGTATTTTTCGTACACGATTACGGTTTTATTTTTTTAATAAATACGTTATTTTTAATAAAAAATGAAATAAACGAGAAAGAAACAAACCAATTTAAGTAGAAAGCCCTACTAACCATATATGAGCACTCACAAGCACTGCGAGTGCTTACCCCTTTCCCAGATAAGTTATTAAAACCAATTACAGCATACTGTTACTGGCACATTTAAATAATTACGACTTACCTCTTTTGTATTATTTATTATCTATACTGACCCAACGCTAATGATGAAGCAGGATGGGATACACTTCAAAGTTGATAACATTGTATAAAGAAATGCCGCAGTGAATAAACACGCGCAAATCATTAAAAATTTAAAAATTGGAATTTTAAAACCACTCAAATAATTATGTTAGAAATCAGACATGCAAAATGCGTATAACCTAGACAGTTACTCATCATCTCAACAAGATGTCAGCAGCAGCATTTGTTAAATTTTAACTGCGTTACTAAGCATTGACATGTTGCTATTTTTTTTTAGATGGTTGTATTAGAACTGCTCTGGCTGCAACAACACCTGGCCGAAACGTGTTTATAGCAAATAAACAACAGTTCATACGAGAGCCAACTCTGTTTTTATAAAGCGGTTTCCTTTGTTACTCTGTCTGTGAAGTATATATATTTTAGGCAGGAACAGCTGAACAGCCAAGCATTCGTAAGCCGGAAGTGGATAACATTCATAGCTACTTCGGCCAGCAGTCATACAGATTAAAGTGTCAGCCCAGTAATCTCAGACAAGTTTAGTTAAGTAACACTGAGCTTGTCCGCAGGAAGTATTTGTAGTCTAATTTGAGCGTCTTTTAATGTCTGCAGTGATTGGTTTATGACTAACAGGAGCCTTCTCGATTAGAATATTAACTAGTCCATTCATTTTGTTGTTATTGTTGTGTTTTTTATTTAAACTAGTTTATGATCATTTCTGTTTCTACTGTTGTGACCAGCGTAAAATAGAAATATTATCTTTAGTTTTGTTTGGAAATACTGTCTGAATGTAGCATAGAGTATTAAAAGTTTTATAAATAATGTTAAAAGTAGTTACTGAATAAAAGTCAATTCAACCACACAGGCATTCAACAGATGCAAACAGTTGCTGTTGATTGGTGATGTTATATGAAACACATATTACCCGGTATGTCATATACTGTGATTTCATGGTTGCTACGTGCGAAAATATAACCAGAACAATCATATTTACGGTACTTCTACTTAACACGATTTCGCTAAAAGTTATAGCTGTTTACCGGTATATAACTATGAAACGAGTGGTGCTGAACGACACAACCAAAGCGCTGGATGACTGCCATCTTGGCAGCATGGCCGTAATCGACAGAACATCTACGTCCACTGTGTTGACTCGAGGTTGGAGCACTGCAGAGATTCGACGCCGACTGCTGAGGCTGGGACTGGTGGCACGCATGCCATTGCGTCGGCTTCCCTTGACCAGAAATCATCAGCGCCTATACTGCAATGGGCACGTGAACGCTGTACTGTCGTGCTTAGTGGAAACATGTAATGCCTTTGGACGAGGCCCCCTTCATCTTGTCCTACAGTGATAGTCGCGTACTTGTTAAAAGCTACCGTGGTGAACGCTATCAATAACTTGCGATTTCACCTCCTACATATTGCGCACCATCGAAAAAGCGACTACTACACCAGGAGGAGGGGTGGAAGCAGGTCCGACGTTAGGGAGGGGGGGGGGGGGTAAGCGGGTCAAATGTACCCGAGCCCGCCGGTTGAGGGGGCCCTGATTGTCGGCTGAAGGGGCCCCCAGGCCAGAAATCTGTCTATTGTCCTGCCGGCCAGTTTGTTGAGTTAAAAAAAAGGTCGCCCATCTTACCGCGGGCCCAGAAATTATTTCGGCAGGCCAATGTCTGGTAAGATATGGCGAAGAATGGGCAACAGGGTCGGTCAAATGTACCCGTACCCTCCGACTGATTTGGGGGGGGGGGGAGGATCGATCACCGGCTGCAGGGGCCCCAGGCCTCGAAGCCAAGAACCCGCCCATTGTCGCCCGGCCAGTTTGTAGAGCCGGCACTTTCGTCTGACATGTAGCCAGTCGAATATATTTTCTTGGACATGTTCGGTTGATAACTTGTTCGTTCTGGTCCTCGTGAACGCGCCTACAAATCGCGTGGCAGTGTATTTCCTACCACCATATCCAACCTCTTTTTGATCGCATGCCATGACTTGTAGAGGCTCTGATTGTTGTGTGTGGCGACTTCACACCATACTGAATTCTCACGGTCATAATGCTTGCACAGGTCTGTAATTTGAAACATTTATGTATTGTCATGTCTGTGGAATAAATTTTATTGTAATCGCGTCTTCTTCTTGGTGCTGCAGTTTTCACAAACAGTAGTGTACCGATATGTTAAAACAGAGAATGACAGATATGCAAAGAAAGTGAGATATTTAAGGGTTAAAAAACAAGAGAAAAGTGAATGATTTATCCAGAATAATATTGATAATACAGATAAAGTCTTACAAAGCCTTTGGTGGAACGCGAGAGAGATGGAAAAGGGTCATACATGTCCTGTCCCTGCTGGATCTAGATAACGGATGATGATGATGAACTTGCAGAAATTGTGGACATTATGAATACTAAACCACATCCACCTTGATCACTGCATGAAATACACATAGGCAGCGATTAATTTTGAAATGGTTTGTCGAACTACAGCAGAAGTTCCACTTTCGATGCAGAAGTACAGATAAAAGAAAATAATTTATTTTAAACATATTTGAAAATTCTTCACTATTATTGAATATGTAGCCTACTACCATTTTTGAGAAGTTGAAAAGTCAGTAACATTTTTTATCATCTACTTGTTTCCATGCAACTTATTAAGCAGTTCTGTTTTTTCACATTAATGGTCTACAGCAATATGTACAGTAGTTTGTGCAGATTCAATTTTTTATAACACATATAAAATGTTCATACTGAATGGTTCCACAAAACAGGAAACAATTTAAACCAATAGTTTAATTTGACGGACTAATTCCCAGGGCAGGAGAAGGTTTTGTTAGGCGACGACTGGACACCACCGATTCGGTCCATTGACGGACAAATCGTAAGGTTTCGTTCGGATACCATTTAGTAAGTAAAAAGTCAACCAGTCAGGTGAAGTGAGAAAAAATGTTGGCTAAAAAAAGTGTTTTAACGTCAGTACTCTATTACCTCCGTAGATTATAGAGTACGAGTGGCAACCCTAGCCACTGCGCATGATCGATCTAATTATGGTGATAGTAATGCCTGTATCCTTCATGAGTCTCTATGGGCTGCCTTCACTGAGAAATGTCTTGACGTAGAAGTTAGCGACACAATAAAGAATAAGTTAATGAAACTGATAACATCGACAGCAAGAAATTAAAAAAGAACAGTAAGAAAAGAAACAAGAAATGAAAAAACAAATGGAACAAGCAGTGCAGGAATGGAGAGAGAAACGGTCAATACTCGTTCGGAAGTAAAGACAAAAATCGGACAAGTATAGGAGCATATTTCCATCCGTGAAGGTCTGGTGGCAGAAGAAATGGAACACCTGGTGAAGATAGAAGCGAATAATAGGGAGTAATCGATAAATACGGCGTTAGATAGAAAATGTAGAGTGAAGATTTGACAATGCTCTCCAAGTAGTCAACAAGAAATTTCAATGGCACAGGGAAATGTTAAAGGGATGGAATGTGGAATAATAAATCTTCACGCAGGCAGAAGTAGCCAGCTGTAAGAAGTAAGTCGAACAATAATTGACAGAGTTGAAGCAGCTTGTCGACAATGTCCAAAGCTGAAGGTGGACAGCTCTGTCAATACGTTCAAGTAAAGTCACCTGAAATAAGATTTGTATCTGGCGGAGAAACACATCGTTACGTAGAGTGGCCAGATGAACAGAAAATTAAGTGTGTGAGGATGATGATAAAGAACGAAGCTTTGGAGTGGGTCTGTGAAACGAATGGATGTGGAAGAAATACGAGGATTTCTTGGAAGTTTTTCTGAAAAAATATTGGCCCGGTGAAAAAATGCAGTGGTTCAAACAAGGCAATAGGCAGTCAGAAGAGTTATTGCGAGAGGTTTTGGGAGAATTTTAAGAAAGATACAAAGTTTGCGTTAGCTGCGAATGATGATAAAAATTAATAGTGGATAGATGAAGAAAAGGGTGAAGAAGTAGATGACGAGAGTGATAACGAAGCCTTGGAAGAAAGAAAATAAAGGGAAGAAGAGGCTGACAGTGAAGATGAGTAAAGATGCTACAAACAAGAAGATAGAGTGGTGATAAAAGAAAGAACTAAAGTAGAAGAAGTTGGGTGTTTCCTAATAAAGAGAGAAGACGTTAGAGAAAATCGGGAAGACGAAGCAACAAGACTCAAAGTGTAAAAGAAAAGGGGATTCGATATAAATGATGAAGGCCGCAACATTGGCATACACCAAAGGAACTATGAAGAAGGCAAGGCGATGGTTCAACCTGTATGAAGAAAGAAATAATGCATGGAAGTATAAAGAAAAAAATCAGCTGAGACTGGTGTAGGTGAACATGAAGAGGATAGCGGTGAAGAGGAAGAAATCATACAGTCTTCATGCGAGAAAACAAGAGTTTTCATTAGGTGAGCTAGTGCTCGTGAAGACGCATGAAAAGTTCGGTAACATTCATGCAGAGATAAATTATTTTATGTGAATGGGGAACCATATTTAATTGTGGACAGGGCACATCAAATACATATTACCACAAGTTCCCAAAGTCGGGCAAAATTTTAGGCTTATGGAATGTGAGTCATTTAAAATTGTACAAAGAGTGGGGAGGACTTGGTGTTGTAAAAAGGTAAATTAAACTCTTGTACAGGAATGATTGTTGAAAGATGGATCACTTGAAATTTGGGAAAGAAACAAATATTCGCGACAAATTTGGCCAGAGGTATGTGTGAGGAAACATTGTTTCCTTCACTCTTGTCTGTTATTGTCTATTGCGTTTTTCTTTTATAATTTTATTCATATGTAGTGCGAGTTGTATCTAGTTGCTAAGCTGGTACGCTGAGTGCGCGTGCCTGAGGGATGGGGAGTACCTATGGATCAGGTTTGCGGCGAGCGGAATGCACGTGTTGTGTAGATCACCCGTGTTGTAGGAACAGAATCATTTGTGTAGTTAATAAAAAGGATATTATGAGAAATAAATAAGTATATAATTGTAGTGATCGAAAATGATCTTTTGAACGGTGATAGTTTATGAGGTATTCTGTGGAAGAGTTTATTTGAAGTGGTGGATACAAAAATGAAAGGAAGTTATTTTCTTTCTTTGTTGATGTATAATACGATATCTACGTGTCAGCTGTTATGAATAAACGAGAACAATTTATAATAAAAAGAGAGTAACTTGTCTAATTTAGCACAGATCACGACGAATTAGCGTTTTTTCCCCTGCATCAGATAGAGCAGTTAGCAGAAGAAGCAAGAAGAGGTGTTTTTGGTTTTGACGTTTTTATAGGACACTGAGCATATACTGGGTAAGCTAATTCACTATTTTCAGCTTACTTGTGGATCCTGTGATGAAGGCTTGTCATACAGATAATTATATCAGGCAAGTGGCTCTTAGTGACGAGGACAACTGCACTATATCAACAACATATTAATGACTTGTATGTGGCTTTCACAACAGGACGATAAATTATTACTAACTTACAAGCAGAGAGAAGAGAATAAAATTAAAGCCACTGAGACGAAGTTTTTGAGAAGTATAATAGCAAACATAAAGCAATATAGATCGAAAAATAAAAATGTCAGATAAGAGATTGGAGTTGAGAGGCTGAATGAGAGAACTGAAAAAAATAAATAAAGATCTTTCGGATTTTCAAAGAGGAGACGATAAGAAGGAAATTGAACCTAGGTTTCAGTGAAAGATGGTTAGAATCACTGACAAACTATATACAAAAAAGAAGTTGGATTGGGACACGATTGTCTGAAGAGAGATGGAGATGGGTCATACATGTTCTGTCCCTACTGGATCTGGACAGCGGATGATGATGATGAACTTGCAGAAATGGCGGAGTGTGTGAATACTAAACCACATCCACCTTGATTATTGCATGAAATACACATAGGCAGTGACTAATTTTTGAAAATGGTTTTCGAACTAAGCAGAAATTCTTCTGGATTTGGAAAGGCCCTTTCGATCCCATTACATCCATAAAACTAGTTTTATTAAGATTTTAGACTGTTCTCCGTGTACCTTTAGGGAAACGTTGAATGATGCTTTCATCCCCCCCTATGATCAGACAGGATTCAGATTAGAATACTCAACGGTGCTGACAAGACATAGCTTTAATGATCTTTCACCCAAAAACTAACGCTTTTTGGAAGAGATTAATTTACATATTTTTATATTCATAACAGAAGGATGGTTCAAAAAAAGACTTGGAATAAACAACGCTGAACACTAATACCGAAGGAAAGCTCGTCTGCATCATAGTTCTGAGAATACATTAAAAATCTATACACGTAACGATGGAGGATTGATTACGATCACAAACAAACGTTTTTATATAGTTTTGCCTCAACAAACTGCCTCGTATTATGAACTGCATGCAATGAGACAAGGCAATATTTCACCGCAGTAAAAACAACAAATTAAAGTTTCCACTGTCAGAGTAATATTGAGTAAACTCTTGAAATGATTATTTAATTTGAACATTTGCGCCTTTACTGTTATGTTTATTTTCTTCTGTGATCATCTTCGCATCATCGTATTTTTAATTTAATTGCAATGGAGCACTCGCTCCGGTGCCAATTTCCCTATACACCCATCTTCCCCCTATCATGCACCCATCTACATTTGCCTTCTACAAATTTTAACTTTAAATTCTTTTAATGTTTTCGGTAAATTATTCATCATTTCCCTTGGTAACTCATTCCAATCCCTGACACCCTTTTTGACTGTTAATACGTCTGCATAAAATATTTTATGTTTCAACAGTATGAAGAATCGTACATAAATGTGGGTTTACTGACGTAAATCATTTTTTTTAAAGTTTTTTTTTAATCCAAGCTTTGAGAATTTTTAACTCTAAGGTAAACAACACATCATAAAGTTAAGTTTTGTTCTTTATATGCTTTAAAATATGTGATAAAAATCAGTTGACATAATCTTTGTGGAACGAAACATGATAGACACTGAATGTCGTTGGTATCGGAGTAAGTAGGAGGAAATGTAACAAAAATATGAGATAAGATTTCAAAGTAATATTCATATAAAAAATTCTTTCATTTGAATCTGAATCTTTATTACGCTTAATTTTGTAAATTAATTCATGAAAAACAATTGGTTTGGTGAATTTTGTTTTTTATTTAATTCCCCAGACGCGTTTCGCCCTTATGGTGTAGGGCATCTTCAGTGGCTGTAAAAACACTTTACAGGCACTGAAGATGCCCTACACCACAAGGGCGAAACGCGTCTGGGGAATCAAATAAAAAACAAAATTCACCAAACCAGTTGTTTTTGACGGATTCATTTACAAAATTATTGTTCAACAACTGCAGGAAGATGGCCTATCACCATATTAATATTTTTTACGCTTGTTCAAGAGATGAATTGATTATATACATATTATTGATATATCTGTAATTAGAATTACGTTTGGTGGTAATGCAGTTTATTGTTATTATTCTCAAACTTACTTATATCATAGGGAAGTAGTGTGTGATACAAATACGTAATTTTATATAAAACCAAAAAGTTTAATTACTGAAGACTTTCATTGGCATTTTGTTTCAAGATAAACAATCACACGTTACTCCACGTAAATTATTGCATTCTGCTTAATTTTATACTCATGTTATCTCCAATTTTTACCTAACCACTTTCGGGTATCTTTATACCCACTCTGTTATAAATAAAACGCACACCATGGCAATTATTTTCAAATACTCTGGAGCAACTCACTGAAATATCTTTCCGGTCTTGCTTCTCTGGTCACCAATATTAGCAAATGCTTTATATACGTGTCTGAAGTTAGTTTTATGAGATGTTCTGAAGTGAAAGGTAAGGTGTCTGTATTTGGATAGTCGTGCCTGATGTCGCCTTAGAGTTGCGAGACCCGGACGAGCCAACATGGCGGGGCTCCTGGTTGGGAGTCTGCCTGCAGCCACGTAAGTCGTGCCACGAATTGGAATGCGCCGGAGGTAAGCAGGTCAATGCCGTGTCCTTCAAGGCTGAAAGAGAAATCGCTTTATGAAATAAGAAACAGCTGGAGCCGGAAACGTCAAGAGCCGCAGGAGCGGAGACGAAATAAAAAGTGAACTCAACTTCTGATGATTTCTGAACATGGAACGAAATTTTGATAAGCCACACAGAGTTATGATGCGTATCTCAGTTTGATAATAGTATCTTCTTTCTAGGCTAAAAATTTTTTAGTTATTTTTATGCGTGATAAAAAAAATTCATGATCCTAACAGTCAACCTGATTCAAAACTTCTACCGTTGGTAATCAGCCTACTCATGAGTTTTTGTACAGATATATTAAATTCTTCTAGGCAATCTAAAGTGATTTAATCAATAGTGGAATACACCGAGCGTGATGGGTTGGGGTCTTGCACCGGACGCGAGTTCGGAACCCTATCCGTTTTTCTATGAAATTCGGCAATGGAATTCTTAAATGGTTCCTTCAGAATGCCTTGTCGACGAGGTATAGATCCATAAAGAAAAAAAAAAAGTAGTGGAATACCTACACTGAAATATGCAACAGATGTTTAGAGGTACAAGTACTACTCTTCTAGTCTGCCCTGCAACACAAAAGTTGATTCCCCCCCCCCCCCTAAATAACGGGGAAACGGAACTGTCTTTCATTTACAGTCCTGTATACATTGCTGTTCATAATCAGGAAGCAATTGCATTTCAAGTTTAGACTTAATTTCGATGCCTGTCCATTAATTAAAACCAAACATTCACAACATTCGATGCCTTTTCTTGAACAGGCGATTAATATATTGAGATTTTGTAGAAGTGCCCGATCAGGTTAGGATAACAAAATATCTTAGTTTGCGAAATCATGATTGAATTATTTCTGGAGGAACCAATTGATTAATGTCTCATTCTGAAATGGAAACATGCCATTCGGAAACCTGAAGACTTTTAACTAATTCCTTTCGACATAGGAACACGGAAGAAAATTCTTTGCCCTAGATTTTATGATTACAGACGAGTTTTTGCAGACTTTGTATTTTTTGTTTGTTTTTACGATGTCTTCACAATACGCTGACGGTGTGTTCTAGTGAATTTGTTATTGACGAAGGGCTACCAAAAAGCTGATTGGCAGTAGGGAAAGAAAGAACCATATGTTAGCATTGAACTAAAACATACCAACCATCTCCAAGCTCGCGGTTATCATAGAATCCACTTTGTTGTTAAGTACATCAGATCAAATGAATTCTTCACAGGAGACTCACATATTACATCAGATCAGTTGATAGGAAAAATATTTCCCGCATATAGAATAAAACATTGATAATACTAATAGCAATAACCTCTATCATTATTGTTGTCTTCCAATAAAATTAACGAGACTTCAAAAAATATGAACCGACGTACTTTTCTTTATTACACATTTCTTATATTTTCCATGATATTTCTTCACCATAACGCTACATTACATCCATTCCCTATTGTTTTCCTAATTTCTCCCCCATAAACTGTGTTAACCGAGATACCTCTCCCGCATACGTATTAATGTTTTATATCCTTCTGGATAAGCTGAATCTTTTTCTTTCTTTCAATACTTATTGCAAGTCTTCTTTCAGAGCGAGGAAAGACTTAAAGTTAATTTATTAAATTCATGCTACTTAAGGATAATAATTATCTCGTTTATGTTTGTACACAGAATTCTTATTTACGGTTTTATTTTGATGTATTTTACTTCCCATAACGTACATTGCTGGTTTCATTTTTCTATACTAGGCCTAATTAAATTTTAGGCATTTCTGTCTGTATGGTTCTTTGATAAATATAGGTAAAATGATTTTTTTGTTACATCTGCATCACTGTGTTTTGTTATCCGCCAACCCATCCTTGTGTCTTAGCTCGATTGCATTCTCCAAGCAGCTGCGTCAGTTAATGTTTCTTAAGCGAATTGTTATTGATGTGTTTTTAACTTAGATCAACAGACTGTTCACTTTAATTTTTTTCCAGAATATGTCCAAAACATTTTATCATAGACTAGATGTGGCTGACACTTCAGCCAGGTAGAATTTTAACAATTGTTTCGTTAATGCACTGACAAACTACGAAAGAGTTCTTGACAGAGTGGGTACCCTGAAAAAAACAACAACAGAGAAACAGACCTATTTTCATCAGTCTTTATACTCTTCCTTCCGTTCGAAGCATTGGGAAAAACCCATACACTGTTTAGATGTGGATATTTTTTATAGACAGCCATGTAACTTATTGGTATAAAAATTATCCTGTGCCATAGTCCATAACATAAATTATCACTTATCAATTTGAGTAATTTTCGTTGAACTGAGTTCTTCTGTTTTAGCGTGATGCGTGCACATGCAGACAAAAATTACTATTTTCGCCTCTTTATTGTCGGTGACTATGCAACGTATTGAGATAAAAAAGATTTTAAATATTAACCGTTGACAAACTCTATTAATATGTATCGTTTCATTGAAATCCGTTCTTACTTTTTATGTCATGCTTACGAATAGATAAAAATTCTAAAATAGTCTGGTCATTAATGTCCTAAGGCATCATCCGTATGGAACTGAAGCGATTAGCATCTTGACTGTAATAAAATTCATTAATTCTGTCTCAATCATATATCACAAAAAGGGAACCAGCCAAACCTAAAACATATACTACGAAGGTATTAGAATAATCTTTGTCCGGGATCACTCAGATATGAAAAAAATAAATTATTAATTTAGCTTGGTTACAAAGGGTGAATAGTAGTTTTAAAAACAATATAATATTGAACAGATCTGAAGGTGATACCCATTCATTAACGAAGCAATTCGACAATTATTTTCGGTCGAAGATCCAGACGAAACTTTATTTTTCGACAAAATGCCAGTATTTATTGGAAATAATTTCAAACGGTGTTCTCGTCATTAACGTTTAATTTCTTTCCCATGATCTGATTGATATCAATGCCAACTTTCAACTTGATCCAAGCTCGGGTAGTACTGCATCAATTCGCTGCACTGTCGACATTCTCTAGTTTCTCAAGGATTTTGATAGAAACACATTTCAGCCTTCCCCGAAAAGTTGATGCTTAACAGCGATGTGGACCAAAAAGAAGGTAGTGTCGGTCTCCGCAGAGAAGCCGATGAGCCGGAAAAGCAGGAGAGGCGAGCCGAACGGAGAGTGCTGCAAAGTGCAATCGGACCGCTACATCTCCCTCGGGGTAGCGGTAAACAAGGCCGCCACCACCGCAAAAAAAAAAAAAAATAACTACCCACCACCTCCAAGATGCCGGGGAAGATACACGCTAGCACACAATGCTCAGGCATCTCGCTCAGCGTTGTAACCCAAGAACTTCGGAATTACTGTTTTGTAACAATGCCAAGGAATTCTTGGAATTTACTGAAGACGATTTTTAGCTCGTCTTGTGTTGATGAAAAGTTGTTACTTCCGCTAAGAAACACTGGCTGTGAGAGGTCCGGTAGGACTGTTACTGAAACAGACAAACGTATTTATTATTTTCCGGTATCAAGTCGTTAAACTTAGATTCGTAGTATCAAAACAAAACGTAAAGGACTCTGTGGTCGTATCAAAAAGGAGTTGTTCCATGATTCCAGTTAAGAAATGCACTCCTTTTGGCAGAGAAAATCTCAGATAAAGTTTGTTAAATACCTTTGGGGGCATCCACAAATTACGTGAGGTGTTTTTCCGGATTTCTGGACCCCCCCTCCCCCCTGGTGAGATTTCGTGAGATCTGGCCGGACCCCCCCCCCCCCTCTGGTGAGATCTGGTCCGTGAGAACCCCCCCTAGAAATCGCCCTGGAAACTTTTGTAGACTTTTTTTTTTAGGTCACACCCTAACCGAAATACCCTCCTCAAATCGACTTTGCCGCAAATTGTAGACTTTTTTTTGCTCTATTGTCCCCAAATTTTTCGCAATATCTCACGTGAGATTTCCGTAGACCCCCCCTCCCCCTTGGTGAGATCTGGTGAGATTTCGTCGGACCCCCCCCTCCCCTATTTCACCTCACGTAATTTATGGATGCCCCCTTTTCAGAAACCAATATCGTTTCTTGTTCGGGGCAAAATCCTGGTCTTACTCTGCCTTCGCTAGCACAGAAATATATTTGTATTTGCAGTTATTTATACATTGTCTACAATTTCTTGAGGTGAGGCCTGATATGATTGTGATGGGATCTGAAATCAAAAATCTTTATTCTGTGTGGATAATTAGGGATCCACAAGCGCGTTTGGAATATTTTGTATAGACGTGTGCGTTTTATATGTATTTTGCAATTATGATCATTCTCTTGAACTATGAAATAATAAGCTCTTATTTTCATATAAACAAAGTAGTACCTAAACGACAGTTGACTCTCAGTTTTGTCTAGCCGGACACCACGGCTAGACAAAACTGAGCAACAACGTCACTGATTGTAAAAATACATTACCACAGAGGTCACAGAGCAAAGACGAATTCATCCTCGAGGTCATGACAATAGTCTGCCCTAGTTGGGAGGAGGGGATCAAATGAGCGCTGTTCGCACATTCCACTCTGATGTCTGGAAATCCTATTACCCCTTTCAATTTGTCAGTTTATTTACAAGCTGTCTTGTTGTTAATTCGCTCCAGTGCCGCCGATTTTGTTTTGCCACAATCTTGATAACTACAGGTCTGCGCTTGGAAACTGCTGGTATCTTCTTTTCCGTGCCTTTTCATTTCCATCCAATACTATTCATCAGAAAATCATTTCCAGAAATGATTTAAAATTTAAAACTCTTTTATCAATTTGTAACTTCATCCAACCTATAGTTTAAATAACCCAAGTAACAAAATTTAGTTATTTAAAGGACTTATGGCAGGGAACAGTCTTCCTCAAGGATTCATCGATGCTTCCCTGCTTGGACTCAATTTTATCCTGTTGCTGTTCCCATTTATAGAAGGAATTGATTGAACAAAAGATTGAGAACTGTCATCAGCAAAGGAATCTCCAGCTATCCATATCTGCAGTTAATCAGTAGTTTTCAACAACCAGATGTGTAACAACAGACAAAAAATCCTTAAAACTGGAAGAAAGTTCATAATCTTGGCTTTTTGAAGATATTTGTGAACCTGGATGAATCATACCAGCACGCTTTATCTCATTAACGACTTTGACTTCAAGCAGCGAACGGAAGAAAAGTAAGTTATTGGCCGACTGTGTTAAATAACAGAGTTTCGATCTGCCGGACATGCTGTTTCTACTGGCCTCACAGTACTGTTGGATAGAAGGGAACTATAGTCGTTTCCGTATTACAGAATAATATTCCAAATATGGAACGCAAGAACAATTCAAGATTAATCTTCACGGGATGTGGATTTTAGAGGGGAAGATTTTTATTTGCTTATGGCTTTACGCCTCATCGACGTCATGGTCATTAGGGGCGGGATTGGACTGGGGGCTAGGGAGGAGAAGGAATTCGGCCATGGTGTTTTGAATTAAGCATCCCGGCTTTCGCCTGGAGTGATTTGGAGAAACTATGGAAAACCCAAATCTGGACGCCCGCAGGGGGATTCGAACCTAGGTCCTCCCGAATGTGAGGGCAGGGTGTTACCGCTCTCCCACCACCCTCGTTAAAGGGGAAGAGCCATCAGCGTAAGTAGCTACAGGTCAGAGTAAAAACATGGTGAATAAATTAAAACTGTAAAACGCACAGATGCCATACTCTCTGCCTTTATTGATTAAGAGCTGGTTGCTGCTGGGTTTTTACCGATCTGTTTTTCCGGATTTAATTATATCATTTCTCGTTGCTGTTATGCATGTATTATCTTTCAGAGATTGGTTACAGTCACCATATAATGAGCATTTTTATTTTAGAAGCTGGAGAAACGATGGAATTTTACAAGGTCCGAGAGTGGTAGAGAGGAAAAGGAAAGAGCGAGTAATTCTGTGGCCACAATACTGCAGCATCACGAGCCGGGCTGCCTCCCCTCGCGCTCTTCTTGTTTCCGTGGTGGCCGCCGTGTTGTTATCTGCCGCTCCGCTCTGCTACGGACAAAGAAACCGACTGCCAGCGCGCCGCACGCTCACACGGGTACCTCTGCACTCACCAAGAAAGGTGTCATCAAACAGCCCCGAGGAATTCCTAGTCCTCTGAGGCAAAGTGCTCTGAGCTACAAATATCAACACCGCAACTTGGAGTGACAGAGAAAAAACTGAAGCTAGTAAGTGAAAAAAATCATTAAACCACTTTAAACTTTTTAAAGGCATCCAATTAACAATTATTGTTGTATAGATGTATGACTCTCTTCTACTTTTATGATGTCACCACCTTAACTTTGTTTGATCAGACAGTAAAATTAAACTTTGTATATCACTATAATACAAAATTAGTAACTTACAGAAACAAGACTGTCTATATCTTAAATAGGGGTGATATTGTCTTAGATGCAACATGTTTGGTAAAGTGATGAAATCTGCTTTTTTTCCAAATAGCAAATATCGCCAACAAGCGGTTTACCATCTGTGAGAAGTCCCTTAGTGTGCATCATCCGAGAAGAATATCTGTATTTTCCTCTTACTCCGTAGCTCTACTGAATCAAGTTACAAATGTTGACTGTTATGTTCCAGCGTGGTGTAATATGTGTGTTGATTGTGTAATAGTATTTGTTACAGGTAGCCACATACGAAAACAGTCATAGTGATCGGCGTCATAGTTACATCAAAATACGTAACGTTTATTCCGGTAAGTAACAACTATCACCTGGGTCAACACATGATTATTTTCAAAGAAATTTAAAAAAATCGAATTGACTTGTTAGTTTGTCGCTCAGCAGACAACACAAAAACAGCCTCTTTTTCCCAGTCGTATCATGTTGTAATTACTTGCTGCTGAATGACGGTGCGAAACTGTCAAATTAAAGGCTGCAGGTTTTTCGTATTGTAGTTACGAATCGCTTGGTTAATTAAAATACAAAAAGATCCTCGGTGTAGCCATCACAACTTTCGCTATCGAACCGTGGCGTTTTCAATGTGGAAATTATTTAGCTTCATCATTATGAAAACAACGGCACATCGATCACCGAATCGGGTGTAAGCTATATAGTTGCAGGCTAAATTGTTCAGGAAGAGGTTAAGAGAAAACATAAAACTGCCTTATATAAATTGTTCCTTCAGGCACAATTCTCGAGATAACACTGAAATTTGAAACTAAATTTTCACTACATTAAAGATTAGAACAAAATAGGATGAGGAAACGAGAAAACATGAGAAGGTTGAGATCCAGCAAGATGAGATACAGAATCGCAGGGCGTTTCAAACTAAAATTAGTGAATTCAAAGGGTTCCGGGAACAATGTACAAAGGACAACCCCACCTGGTCTGAAGAGAGAAGCAGGAACCTCAGTGGAAAAAGGAAAAAAAATATGGGAGGAGAAGAAAATGCGAACCAGTAAACTAGTTGTTTGTCGTGGTCCAACGTAGTCCGAAAACGAAAGAATAAGAAAAAATTGTTCCTTCTTCTTATTCCTTCATTTCGGTAGACATTGGTAGTCATCTTGTTTATTAACACCATCGGTGTTACACGTAGCTTATGTCATGTCATGCCATGTCATGTCAGGTCACTGTCGTAATTCATTCATCCAAGAAGAGCCTGGTTTTGTGCCTTTTTATTACCATTGATAATACGTTAAAAGTATTGGTACCTTCAATTCCACATTATGTGACCGAGGATTATTCCTATTGCAGAAAAATAACAGAAACAGTTTGTGAATATTTTTTGTATTGCAGAATTCTTTTTTGTTTCAGTAAGCACTGATATTCTTCATGTTCAGTAGCCTCGGGTATTTAAAAATTATGTTTAAGGCATAGCGCAGAAAACTATTGATTCTATATATTGTTGTTTCATCCTTTCGAAAATAGTTATGTTTGAGACTCGCCTCGAACGAGGAGAAATCTCGAAAACATAAGCACTGCTGCTGCAGAGTACGAAGGATATTCGGTTCGAATTCCCGAGAAAAACTCGAGAACTTCGAGATTAATGATAGTTTGACATACAGCAGAACTGATGATCGTCCAGTTTCTGTCAGCTGAAAGAGGCAGACGCATGATTAGATCGGTAGTAATGGGAACACTGTGTTAAAACATATTGCAATCTGCAGGAAGGGCAATGTGTTCATCTACTGTAGTGAGCCTTTGCTGCGCAGTTCATCGTGAATGTTGAGTACCTATACAGAATGACGAAAGCGAGAGAACTCATTTTAGAATGTCACGGCTATTTTCTTCCCAGCTAGAAAAAATCAGGAGATAGTATAGTTTGACATTTCAAAGATATACTAGGATGGAGGTCAGCTTTCTTACTGACAAGGTGGAAGACACCACATTAGAAAACAACCAAATGCCTCAACTTTGCGGTCAAACTAGGTTTTAATTTCTCTGAGAGTGGAAACAATGGAGTAACTTATCAAACAATAATACTATACCGACTGTTTCCCTTCTCATTACTTCTCCTTGAAGTTGGCGCTTTGGGTGGATTTAGAAGATGTGGACTAAATTTACACGATATTACTATCTCGAACAGTTGAACACAGATCCTGCAATTAAAACCTGAATATTTCTTTCAAAGGTCGTATTATTACCGCAGGAATTAAATTCAGTTCTATACAAAGACAGACGTCAAGGCTAGTGTTGCAAACTGAAAAAAAAACAAAATGTTTTTTTTCAGCTTTGTGAAAAAAAAACATGAAAAAAAACCTAGCACCCGTGTTTTTTTTTCTAAATTTTGTTTTTTTTCAGAAAACAATATATTTGATAAATTATAGTTTTATTTAAGGAACTTCCATTTTACAAGAGTGTTTTAAGTCTTACTGAATCATATAATGTCTCACATAAGTGTATCTATATAGGTAACATAATTTTATTCATCCTCTATGTCAGTACCACATTCACTAGTACCAACACTAGTTCGATCGGTGTCGGAATTTTCTGTCTCTTCTTCTGTCTCCTCTAGATCCATAACTTCAGAAATAGTTAAATTTTCTTTTACTGGTTGTTCTTGTATTGTACGCATAAGATTTTGAGATTGCAATTTTAAATTGTGAGCAAAGTACACACTGTGCATAAAGACTGCGCCGATAGTTCTGTATTACGGTCTTTTAAGTTTGAATTTAAATCTATTATCATACAAAATAGGAGCTTTACTTCTATTCAATTGTTTGTTTACACCAACGGTTCCAAGGAAACGATTCATAATTAGGGACCGTGCACAAACTACTTGGCTCGGTCCAGAGGGAGGAGGGGTTAGCTGGAAGGCTATGCTGGGCTACGTGGGGAGGGGGGGTGGGTGTTCCGAGCCCGGCCACGTAACTGTCCTTTCGTAACATTTTTCACAGTTAAAATGAGGAACTGAACCCACAACAGCATGTGAGTATTTATTTCCCTCAGTTAATTATATCCGTATGTAATTTACAATAGTCTGACAAGAGAAAACAGTACAAAATGTCTTCTGGAATCAAAACGGAAGAAAGCTACGTGCTACGTGAGCGGGGGGGGGGGGGCAAAAGCCACGTAGGGCTACGTGGGAGAGGATGGGGGTTCACAGGAGGCCAAAATGGAGCTATGTGGTTTATGCACGCTCCCTTACTGACAATTTAATGAATCAGTACCACTATACTCTGAGAGTTAACAAGTATACGAATATAAGGAAAGCCCAATAAGTAATAAAAAGAGGAAAAAACTGTGGATAAATTTTAAATTCCTAATTTTTTTAAAAGTTCTGTAGGTAATTTTGTTGGGCTGGCAGCTACAGCTCTATTTCAAATAGCAAGTAGCAATCCAAACATTGGGGAATGGGGATTCCTCTCGCGCAACCTAGTCTCTTCGGGAAATCCCCGTTCATAAAGAAAATTTCAGTCAATTTTGCCAATATTTTCGTAATTTTTTTCCTACTGAACCAGAAAAATATAGTAGATTTTAAACTAAGATAAGTACTTAGAATAAACTCTAAAACAGTCATTTTAAACGATAACTGCGTTACAAATTTGAGATTTAGTAGTTGTGAAAAAAAACATGTTCCAGAAAAAAAACATGTTTTTTTTTCAAAGTTTTTTTTTTTCATGTTTTTTTTTCAAGCCAGAAAAAAAACCGTTTTTTTACAACACTAGTCAAGGCAGAACCTAATAATCGAAACCAAATTGAGCATCATTTAATTGTCTTTTTTTAGCAACTCTGACACGGGAAATGAGTTTGTAAATTCATAACGACTATTAGTTTTTTCTGTAGTAATAGGGCCCATGAGGAACGCTTATACAAATTCTTCGCATTATCTTTTTTACCGATGCCTTATTTACCAAAGGAGCACTATACAAAAAGATGTTACGCTGGATAAAAGATCCACCACCCGCCGTACTGTTCAATTACCGAGGTCAATTTAGAATGTTCCCACGTTTAGCTGTTATATTGCCTGTAATAAACATTGTTTAACCGCTTTCAGACACGCGGCAGTTATAAAATCGCTTACTAACTGGTTGCCGATTGCTCTATCCAATGACTGCAATCTCGTATTGATTTCTAGAACTGCTCCACCGTGGCACGTATTACAGAGCACGCTCGTTCCGACTGTATATACTAAAAACCGACTAAATAAAAGACGGGCCGGAGAATCAATGAATGGTGCATTCGTGTGAGAGGCTGTTCTGGGAAGAGGAGGCCTGAAAAAGCGTGGCCCCTTCCAATTACGCGGCTTATTCGACATGGAAGGCGGTGGAACTGGTTCCCGGTGTAAAGTGGCGCCCCACTGGCCTGACGGCGGCGAATCTAGTAATTTGGGGCCGCTGTCCCAACAAGGCCCATTATCATAAACGGCCGTGAGAAACAGCACGCCGCGCCGGCGAACAGACGAACAAACTTCAAACGGACCTGTCGATCGGAGTTGCTATGGCCCCAAGGTCCATTCTGAGGCAGAGGAGCCTTTGTTCTAAGACTCGTATACTCGTCCAGTGAAAGCTGTTAAATCTAAATGTAAACCACGCTGTAGCGTTCAGTTCATAGACTAAGTACAACTAAATTAGCGTCATCTGAAGTAGCATTTATGGCACTGAGTGCTCCATAGTTCATTCCACTTGTTTGAATGTAAGAAAAAAATTGAACTTCTTTTGGCATGATAGGGAAATATTTATTAGAGTTAAATGCGCATGCGCCGGAATGTTCTGCGCATGCGTCGAAACGTTCCGCGCATGCGCATTTAACGATACTTGATACAAACAACTAAAATGGCCGATCAGTACAGATGTTTTCGCACATGAGGAAGACGACGGAGCTAGTCGTCGAAATTTCATGTTTTCACAACACAATCCAGCGGTACACCCGTGAAGACTTCGTTGCAATTATACGCCTGGAAAGTCTCCGTTGTTAAACTAAGAAAGGTTTTGCTGCCAGTTCAGCCCACCTTAAACAGAGGATCATATAAACGTTCAATTTCAATTACAATAAAACTTTGATTACGAAATTATGTATTAATAAATATTCACCAAATACAATTGAAGTAGAATAATAATAATTGTAATAAATAGCAATATAAATTATTAATAATGAACATCTTCATCAACTTTCTATCTGCAAATATCCATATAATAATTTAGTTTTTATTTGTACCAAATTAAAATTCTAATTTGCTGATGTCTCTCATACTGATTGTAAGAACAGTTTCAGATAATTATGCCAAAGTTGTTCTCCAATGTAAAAGCTCTAAACACAAAATACAGACTAAGGAACCACACAATCCCCTATAACCTTGCGAGGTGTGCTTCAAGTTATTTCATTGTTTATGAACGTAACTTGGACAAAGGTAGTATTTACTGTAAAAATGCAAAAAAAGATAATATGGTTCATCAACTCGATTGCAAAAAAACATTAAAAAATACATGCAAAAAATACACACGAAAGAAAGCAGAAAAAAATGTGTATGACCCACAGTAATTTTACTTCTTGTCCATGCATACACTGAGTGCGATCTACTGCTTATCTCAAGTTACCACTTCAAAAGCAGCGACATCGTCAGGGCAGGAAAGAACGTGTTAATGTCGAGTTTCACTTTTTTTTCTACTTATGACTTTACGCATTGTCGACGTCGAGGTCATTAGAGGCGGGATGGGACTGGGGACAAAGAACGGGAAGGAATTCAGCCTTGGGCTGTTAAAGGAAGCATCCCGGCATTCGTCTGGAGTGATTTGGGGAAACCATGGAAAACCCAAATCTGGATGCCCGTACGGTGATTCGAACCGTCGTCCTCCCGAATGCGAGGCCAGGGCATTAACCGCTCACCCACCACACTCGGTCGCCGATTTTCAGGGTTCAACGGTTCAATTAATTGCTGTATCCGTCCTGTGTTCTCCTTTGTGCATAAAAAACTGAAGAAGCATACATATTTAAAGAATTAAATACAGTTGGATGGATCATATACGCATGTTGATAAAATCAAAACAAAACAAAAAATAATCGAGAGCTGATTGTATAGCTTACAGGTCAAATTAATTTTTTTAAAGCTCTTTTAAAAGCTGAAATTTAATTTCTTCCACAGAAGGCATACTAGGCCAATGATTGTCATAGATAGGACAGTCAGTTCCTTGCGTTGGTTCGCAATTTCAGCCGAAATTGGTATTGTTGTTTGTGTAGATTTTGTTATTAAATGAGTTGTGCTGTGTACAAGAAGATGAAACAAGGAAGACGGCGCAACCAAGTGCCTTCGCACTCAGGTCTACTCTTCCGAAGAATACCAGGAGTGTCGCAAGGTTTAACGTTCCTATCTGACGGACGAATCACCTTTAAAAGTACACATGATATCATTCATAGGCACCTCCGAGATGCGAGATTTCACCGTGACTACTGGTTCACAATTTTGTGATTATGATTTTGTGGCACCTGTTGAAGTGTGGCTGAAACGTAGTGGAAATTAAAACTCATTGAAGTTACGTGAACGAAGACATCCCCAGCGTATTGCTGAAATGTAATCTTCACGGGTTCAACACTGTCCAGCGGAGAACCAGTGAAGATTACATTTCATTGAAGTTATGGAGCGTGCATAAACCACGTAGCTCCATTTTGGCCTCCTGTGAACCCCCCCATCCTCCCCACGTAGCCCTACGTTGCTTTTGCCTCTACCCCTCCCTCCCCCCCCCCCACACACACACATAGCACGTAGCTTTCTTCCCTTTTGATTCCAGAAGACATTTTTGTTACGGTTTTCTCTTGTCAGACTATTGTAAATTACATACGGAGATAATTAACTGAGGGAAATAAATATTCGCATCCTCTTGTGAGTTCAGTTCCTCATTTTAACTGTGAAAAATGTTATGAAAGGAAAGCTACGTGGCCTGGCTCCGAACACCCCCCCTCCCTTCCCATGTGGCCCAGCGTAGTCTTCCAGCTAACCTCTCCCCTCCCCTGGACCGAGCCACGTAGTTTGTGCACGATCCCTTACTCTTGAGTTTCCTAGGCAGTAACAAAAATATATATAGACTATTATTTTTTAAACTGAAATCACAAATCAGTGCATAAGGGCTAACTTTGAGAACTGAAGAATATGTGCTATCTAGAAAGTAGAAAATGCTAGTCGGAACTTGCAGGAAGATGAAGTAATAAGAAACAGTAGGATTGAGAAGAACTTAGTTACAAATTAACACAACAGTAGTCTGACATATTTTTGTTTATTACGGCATTTGTGATTTTCACCTGTTGTTGAAAATGTATTAAAGAAATCTGAACTTTTCTTCCTTTTAGGTTTTTTCTTTCCCCTGCGCCGAAGTATTCAACGACTGCAATTAGCTGTGTTGCTAAAATGTCATCGAAGGCGCAAGGGTTTGATGTGTGCAGTGTGACTCCTATCTTCACCCTTGCGTTCCTGCAGGACGTGAGGGTGGTGTGCTGTAGAATACGTCTGCCCAACCATGTAACTGGTCTGGAAGGGTCGTTGGGCATTGTGCGTCGCTAGAGTGGATTCAGCTTACCACCGCTTCTTCGGAGCGTGAACATCCCATTTGCTGACCACTACCTGCCGATTCATCCGGCGGCGGTGAGGACGTCTTTTGGCCGTTAGGCGTATTTGTGTATTTGTGAGGGCGACGGTGAGTCAGTATGAGGTAGTTGGGACCTAAGTCAGTGCGCATGTTGGTTGCGCCGCATTTAACAAACACCCACTTCTATTAGTAATTTCGTAGTCTAAGCGATTTGTGGACGGCTCATTTTTCACTGGATAGAAATGCGTCTTCTCATCGGAAAACACCATCAGAAGTGTTTTAGAATTATCTGGTAGGTTTCAGCATTAAAAGTATGAAGTATTAGATAGGATGCTACAGTAGTTTTCAAAAATGAGCTCTTGCCAAAACCAAGTATGGTACGAAGAGTGGGACTATCGATTATAATCAACCCGCTTTGCTTGATCAAATCGTGTAAGAAACCACCCTCTCTTCAAAATGTTTTATTTATACGAAGAACAGTAAAACATAGATTAATTATGTAATCTTTAGGCTTTGCTTATTAAAAATAGGTGCTATAATTACTCATTACCAGACTTAAAAGTACCATCGTGTTTTGTAAATTATTTTCATTTCATAAGTTAATTTATTTATTTTTTTGGTCTCGAAAATCATATCAACAGAATAACTTTAGAGGATCAGGAAGTTTTTTTTTATTAATTATGTATGACATATTGAAGCTGTCTTTCTCGTTAGTGCAAATGCTTGAAGAAATGACGAAATTCTAACCATGACCTATTTTGTAGAAATTCAGTTTTCAGACCTTCACATGGACCATTTAGACACTGTTCATGGCTTCAGATTGATCAGAAACTAACTTTCGATGAATGATTATTCTTTTTTTGTGAGAAAAACAATTGGATCTCTCTTGGATCACTAAATGACAAGCTTCATAGTGATACGCATACAATGGATCTGTAATACTAACGAGAAACAGGACTGCTTAGCCGTAGATCCGTAAGCGCTTACAGAAAGTTTCAATGAAATTACCAGATCTCAAGTCATGCAGTCGGTTTGATTTTCTATAGACAAAAAGTGGGAAGTCTTCTTTCGTAACTACTTTTTTCCAACATTGGGGTTAGGTTGCCTTTGATGAATTTTGCTCATTATTGGCATGATAAATTTTGGAGCTTTGATTTTACGGTTGCATCCCCTTGCTGACCTGACGCCAAGCATTTTATGTATCAGGTTATACTACGTACTAATGAAGAAAGAGTTGCCACCTGTGTGCTAAATATGTAACCACCAAGTTCTGTGTGTGATAAATGTGATTTTTTTTTTTTTTTTTTTGAATATGTATGCCTCAACGCACTGAGCCACACTGGCTTGTGCAAAAAATGGAAAGTCTCACTTTATATTTGAAATTTGTCCTCGGTGGTCGTCTACAAGCAACAATAGCTGTAACTCGAGAATGACGAGGTACGACAGAGGAAGTATTTGACACCCGGTGCAGTGTTTGACTTTGGTGCCCTTCAAACGAAAAGAATTTTCCTGTCTCCTTACTCCGTGTGAGTTTAATTATAAGAGGGAATGAGACAGTGTAGATAAAGAGATGCCGACGTCTGGTTTATCTCTGGCAGCCCATATCAGAGATAGGGCCCACCATGCTTTGTTATTAACTACATCCACGGTCATTCCGTCTTATAATGGCTCACCGAACGCCCAGCGGAAATTGAGACAAGAAACTGAGCCGCGTACCGAACCTAACAAGACTTTAAGCATGAAAATACCGGTTCTAGCGTCGGTGTTTCTCCTTTGTCCTCAACGCAAAATCCCATGTTCTCGAGGCTTGTAGAAACTTACCTTAGCATCTTTGGCTAGGTATTTTACGGTTTCTCCACTATGGTAAAGAGTTTTGTTTCCATATTTACTGCATGTAATACTACATTTCCGTCGCCTGACGATTCTTGAAATGGCAGATTAATTAGTCTTATGAATTAGATTAGTTGTTTAGTTAAGGGAGGAACACATTGTTCCTTCAACTAAGTGGCATTGTATCTACATTTTTGTCGAAAGTTACTCTACAGCGGGGGTCCCCAAACTATTTACCCCGTCGACCCCTTGATACAATATTTGCCTTCTTATCGACCCCCACAAGTATTTAATAAAAACATTAAATCATTTTTGGCATTTCTGATGCTAAGCAATAAGGAGGCCTGCATAACAACTCAGCGAAATAATTTATAAAATCCACCCAATAACATTAACAGGAAAACGAGATACTTTCCACTATTATTATAATCTCAAAAAATAGGAACAAAACCATGGATAGATGGAATAAAATTCAAGTAAAGACCTGCCAAAAAGAGAAGATGGTTGTTGTACTGTTTTAACTTGTCACATAGCGATGAATCCACCTTCCTAAGGCACTCTTCAGATGAGTCTCGGCATCTATCACCTCTTGACAACCACCTTACCTCAGTGAGCAAAAGTAATTGGTTGAAAGTTTCATCATTTACTTCACATGACTTCACAAACAGACGAGAATTAAGAGGATGAGCTTTACTTTAATTTATTGACGTGATTGTTAGTAGAACATTCGAATTTTTCCTTTACAATTTAATTGATCCTCTTTAGTATTAATCGACCTCCCTGTATTAATCGACCCCGGGAGATCTCTTTTCGACCCCAAGGGGTGGGTATCGACCACTTTGGGGACCCCTGCTCTACAGTATGATATCTAAGCCATAAAAGAGAGAAGAGAAAGTGTATGCTAACTTTCATAGGCTACTTTCTGAAACAAATGCAAAAGTGTTCCTATATTTTCCATTTCTTTTTTCTGTTACTATTACTTTGGAGACGAAACAAAATATTGAAATAGTCTGAACCAGACAATTTACGAGACACCTTTAGATACCCACTAATACCCTCATTTCCATTTTGCTGTAAATGAGTGATATTCACAAACACCTCAAATATTTCCTTACAATGTACAGAAGTGTAGGAGATTCTAAGTCAGCGTCAGTAAACATGAAAGATAGAAGCAACAAGTATCAGAAGAAGTATAAATGAATGTTAGCAAATAATTCATATGTATCTTTCTCCATAACAGCTATAAAGTTTTATTCCTTCATAAATTTATTGGTCGGTTACGTAGCCAGTCGTATAGGAAATTTCCTCGGATTTTTTTTTATTTTTACATCTAAATCTTTTTTGAGGTATCCAAACAAATTATTGGTATGTGGTGACGAATCTAGAATATACTGGTTATGTTCGAAATCTTACAAAGCTGTTTTTACAGTATTGCTTTCTTTGAAGCAATCGTGCAATCTAAAAGCAAATCCCCGATGAAAACAACTAACCAAATAATTTGGAATATATTTTTGCCAGGAAATATGTAAAATAATGATTTTATACGAGTGTTTCAAGCAGAAGCACTTTCGCATCTAAAACGATGGTAGTGAGAGATATGTCTGCAGATAAACCTCATCTCTTGAACTATTTACCCGCCGCACAATGTGAGTTGGGACTGATTTGCTTCTTCCAGTACATGAGACAGCGGTTAGGTCGTGCGCTTCCGCTACGTGAAAACGTTTCAAAAACCGTATGCTGTGGGTCATACCGCTACCTGAATTACACAGTAAACGTAACCTTCATGAAATGTGATACGGTGGAATCTAAACATTCGACAACGGTTAAAAAGAAAATAATTATTAACTCGATTTTTAGACAATGCAAATTTTCGGATATGATAAATAAACTCGTTTCACCAACGGAATCTATTCAAAACAGCTGGCGTAGGGTTTCCTCCAAATCCTTATGAGAATGGAGATCCGAGTTAGAAAACGATTTCTGCATAACCCAACTATTGTGTTTGTTTGTTCCGGCAACACACAGAAAATTCCTATTTTGAATGGGTATGTCTTAAGACGTTACGAAATACTTATTTTACGAATAATCCAGCATAACCAAAAGTGCTGAATCGATTTTGACTGGGTTTTCACAGTATCAAACATTAGGTATGACTCATTTATACGCTGAATTTTTCTCATTTGTTACTTCATCTGGCGCTGGAGCTCAAAATTAAATCTGTTCCATACCTGTACAGTTGAACATCGGTTATTTAGCATCATTTTCTAAAACTGCTTTTATTGTCAACGTAAAACTCAGTAGTTTTGTATGCATAGGATCTGTTCAGAGAGTGTAGCTTCGTTGCGTGAGATAACTTTGTCGACAATTATGGCGTTTTGTTTGTAATTATTAACTTACTTATTTTCCTCGTCGTATTCAATACATCATCTATTTGGTTAAAAGAAAGCATAACCGAAATTTAAGGCTGGAACCGGTAGCAGCAGTAATATGGCGGTAATACTGCGGCTATTATTATTATTATTATTTTTTAATTAACTAATTACTTCACTCATAAACCCGCATACGAAATGCAATTTAGTCTCAACTAATCTGTTGATGAAATAAAGAACTCGTAATCTGACGGTGTTTTTGCTTTCCATGAATGGAGCAGCGATTAGCAGATATACAGGGTACTGCAGACTGCAGAGTGAATGGCGAAACGAATTTGAGGTCGGCTGTGTCACTGATAGAACTCATTCATCTCTCCAGTGATAACACAAAGTTATTTGTGCAACACTGAATCCTTTCCTGACGTGAAATATTGAAACCACTATCGAAACGACATTGACCTTTGTCAAACTTTTCAAAACAGTTTACGTATCTTGAGACAGCCGAACGTTTGCAGACAGAAAAAATAATAAATTTTTTCGCAATATAGATTTTTTTGTCCTAGTGTTGAATCTTGAAATCAAGTTGGACAGATTTTTATATGTTGACTTGATTTCATGGATACTATTGCACTAAAATAAAGGGGTATATTTTAACTTTCACATCATACATTACACATTACGATAGACTGTCTCCTAAACATGTTCTTCTATTGGCTATGAGAAAAGTAAAATGAATTTATGTAATCTTCATAAAATATGACAATTGTAAAGATTTTTGATGAATGGTTCTTTGAGTAAGCTGTAATTGTCATTATTAATTTAGTGTTCTGCATAAATATTTGTATTACGAAACGAGTTGTTAGGGGTTGTAGATTGCCGACTATGCTACACTATGCTTAGAATTTCTTGATAGCGTACAGGAACAACATTTATTTTTCAATATCTCTTCGCGTTGTTAAATAACATAATACCAAGTAGAAGAGAAGTAATTGGTCTTGCATACTTCGGACAAAGGACTAAATAAGTTCCAAAATTTTCTGTAGCTAATGCGTTCCTGTTCTTTATTGAATTTCTCCAGTCAATGTCTTGTAGTTATAGTTCAGTGAAAGTAGTTATGTATATCCAAAATTCGTTATTAAGACGGTTTGTACATCAGGCCCGAGGTTAGAATCTGAGACCGTTATAAAACCCCGAATACAGTATGGCGGCGACACTTTTAACGCCTTGCTGGTCAACTGTGACTTGCCCTCAGACTCACTCGGCTCATGAGAATTTCTGATGGGGCGTTTCCCACGAGCAACGACTATAGGTTGGATCACAGGTAGTAGATGTACAGACAGCTACAGGCAGATGTAAGGGGCATTCTGACTCTCGTTTTCCTTATCAGGTTGCAACAACATATTTTTCCATGTAACCTTTGAATCATAGGAGCTATTATTATGTCGACCAAATATTTAGCCATGGGCTGTATGAGAAGGAGCAGCTTTAACAACATTTATATAAAACCAGCGGGCTTGGTCACGCGAATGAAATATTATTTGTTTTCATTTTTTAGAATGTGTGTGGGGTTGAATTTGTAATAAATAGCACTGGTCTATGAATAACCATCCCAGCTGCTTGTAAAGCGAGTCTTACCTACGAAATATCCAAAGCGCTGGCTTAGTGACGTAAAGAAATCCAAATATAATTTGTAGAATATGGTAGAAAGCTCCATAAGTTGTACAAAATTGTCTAACTGTGAACTTTCTGGAACCTTGTTGAACTTTGTAGAAACTTATACACAATTCTACAAAGTTCGACCCGTTCACAGAAAATTGAAAACTTCAAAAGTACTTTGGATGGGAACATCCTGTGAACTTTGGCTTGTTAGCCCTGAAAAGGGCAGTTTTGGTCAAGGCGTAGACAGCGCAGCAGGAAGCGAAGCGGAGATGGAGAGACGTGTCGTCGAGAATATCCGGATGTTGAGTCTTTTGGTTAGGAAGGAAAAGCAGGGTCTCTTATTTAAACCCGACGAAGTATGTTTTATGCGGGAAAAGAGAAGCGTAAAATTAGCTATGCTGTGTTTGGTGGCGATTTAGTCGCCGAGAGCAGGGATGACCCCGAGAAGGGTTTCGTTGGCCCGAGAGTCGAGTTTGGAACAGAGTGGCGCCGGTAGCCTTTAGCCTTTCAAAGGGCTGCAAGTCCTTTACAGATCGTATACGACCTCTATAAAGAGTGCATGTGCCTTGTCGCCACAATATGTCGGTTAGCCGGAGCTCGGATGTTACGGTTATTTATATAACACCTGTAAAAGCTTGCTGTGCAGCGTAAATCCAAGGTTGACTTGGCGTCCCAACCCTCGAGCAGGCTACGTATAGCTGACCATGTGAAAAGCACGGTGTATCGAAGTTAATGCCGACGATGTTGAGCGATTGTCCCTGAGCCTTATTAATAGTCATTGCAAAAACAAGTGGAACGGGGAATTGCAATCTTTTAAAATCAAAGGTCAAATCATTGGTGGCGGGTATCATAGGAATTCGAGGTATAAAAACGTCATCTCCGGTAATTATTGTTGCTTCAATGATATTCGGAAGCTAAGTTTTGACGGAAAGTCTCGTCCCGTTGCACAGCCTGGGAGGGTCAATGTTGCGCAAAAGAATTATTGGGTAGCCAGTTTTCAAATATATTTTTTGTGGAGGCATTCTAGGCGGTTCCAATGCATTCAGAAATTCCATGGGGTAAAATTCAACTTGTTAAATATCCACCACGGTGTCGATGGAGGTGTAAGTTACGATTGATCCTGGAACCTTTTCCTGAATGATGTCGTTTACTTTGTTGACACTGTCGTTTTTCGGGGCAAGAATCGCTCACTCACAAAGCCACTGATGGGCTTTGAACTTTTCACCTACGTTTGAGAAAACTGTGTCAATCAGGTCGTCCACTGATGGCAACACCGTGCAGAAATCCGGCGGAAACGAAATGAGTCCCGTAGATGGATCCTCTGGAAACTTGCCCTCTCCTAGTCGAAGAAACTGCTGTGCGAATACCTCGGCACTTATGTAACCTTGCAAATGGCCTCGCTTGTTTGTTTTAAGGGTTTTAGTTTGGACGGGTCGGCAAAGCAATGACGCCTTGATGCAAGCATTGAGTTCATCTGCTGGTGTAGATCTAGGAATGACTGGCAGTGTGTGGCGGAAGTCTCCAGCAACCATTACCGTTGCTCCCCCCATGAGCTGATTGTTTGATGTCGCGCATCGTCCGATCCAACGCCTCCAGAGCGCGTTTGTGAGCCATTGTGCAATCATCCCATACGATTATCTTGCAACGTTTTGATAAATGGCCTTGACCTGAGGACGTAATGATATTACAAATTGGGGTCTCGGTGTGATGAAGATCTAATAGCAGCTTAAGATCAGAATGTGCCGTCCGTCCATCAACCAACAAAGTGGATGCTATCCTGGATGAAGCTAACGCCAAAGCGGTTTCACACCGCTGACGAACCTCGGCAAGTAGCAAGTTGATGAAAGTTTTTCCTGTCCCTCCTCGTGCATCTAAGAAAAACATACCTCCTTCTTGGCTGTCAATGAGACGTATGATGGCATTAAAAGCCTGTCGTTCATCATGGACTAAGCGGGGCTTGTTCTGCTCAACGAACGTTTGGAGTTCAACGGTATCGAATTTATTTTCTCTCCAAACATCTCTGTCAAGCACATCATGACCATCGTGATTGGACGCGTCAAGGTCAAGCTGAATAATGGTTTTCTCTGCGATCAAAACACATTTGTCTCTCGAACTGATAAGTGCTTGCTTAAATATTGCAGCGCAGTAGTTGATGGACGGTTGAGTTCTGCGTGCGGCTCTTAAAATATCCTCACTGAGATTCTCTTTGTATTTTTCCCATAGATTTCTCGGGTTAGATAGAGCGCAGGTCGCTATGATTATTGTGAAAAGATCTCTGAGCTGCTGCGGAAAGCTGTTGATGGGTGCTTCGGCTAACGTAGTATCCCAGTGCTGGTCATCTTCCAATAGACCTCTCCTTTGACACGCTTCACGGTACGTTTCGAATATTTCGCCATTAACATTTTTCAGAACTGCGAACGACTTTGATCCTCGAACAGTGTGCAAGAGCATTTGCAAGACGTAACATTGAAGTAACGTTGTTGGGATGGACGGTGTATCACGTCCATTGACGTCAGTCATAAATACGCCTGGATGTTCGGTCAGTCGCGCGCCCCGTTTTCGTCTGCAGAATGTTCTTGTAGATGTTTTTCACGTGTACTATTTCGGCTCCTCCGCGTATAACAACGTTTCGGCAAAGGGATCTTCTTCGTAGAGTTTGAAGAATGCTGTTAAGGTTTTGTTTTGCGGGTGCAGTGCTCTTTCGCGTGCTGTAGCTTCGGTGAAATAAACTCGTTGTTCATTTCTAGATGTATATTTAGGTGGAAGACCGTAGTATAGCGTTCGTGGATTGGGAAATTGAGAAGTCGCCAGATAGCTTCATTGCTGTTAATGTACCTTCCCAGTTGCGTTACCTCGTCCCCCGCACTGGGATCCTCGAGGCCAAAAACTGCCATCTCACTGCCCTTGTTGACGTACTTACAAATGTATTTGATGTACCGAGCTGCAGTGGTCTACATATACGTGGGCCTGGAACATTGCTGACAGGATTGGGGAGCACGGTACCACCCACCTGTTGTCTGTTTCAACTTCAGTGAACCGATTATAGACCCTAACCGTGACTTTTGTTTTGAATCTTCCGTTGTTATGGCTGCGTCGTCTGTACAGAGGGTAACCGTCATTCCCGGTTTGTGTTTCATTTGGTTAACTTTTTCGTGCATTTTCTGTCTTTCATGCACGGGGAATGAGAATTGAACGGCCCACCTGGTCCATGAATCATGTTTTTCGATACAACGTCGAAGAGCAAAGGATCTTTGTCAGGGTATGATCATGCCGATGTTGATAGGTCGAATTTTCTCCTTAAGCGAAAATAAAATGTGCGCTTGGGGAAGCCCTCTTTCCTGGCACTAGAATGAATACATCCAGCATAGAACATCCCCAAAAATATTACAATTTTTAATGACATCTGTTTGAACACTCTTGGTATGATGTCATTTCGGTCAGTTGCACTCAGGCAGGGGAACAGGTTTTCAGTGATGTCCTCCCACGCTGGATTACATGTAAATGTGGTGAATAGATCCGGACGGCCGTATGTTCGTACTTATGCCATTGCGTCTTATGCGTACTCGTGCATATGCCTTGGACTCCCCGTAAACGTAGCTGATAATATGGCCATTATGCCAATGTCTGCAGCGTTCCTGTCACTCGCGATTGCGTCCCGCATAAGAATATAGTCGTCGGCTCGAAGCTGTTTATGATTTAGCCTGATGAATAGAAGGCGCTCACTTTCCACTTTCGCGCACAAATTGATGAAAAAGATCTCGGCACTCGAGTATATGGTTGGAAGAATTGTCGCGTATCATGATACGATAAGCGTAGAAATCCATCGACGATATTTTCTTCAGAGTGGTTTATCAAGTGATCTGTTTGCATGACGTTGAAATGGTAGCCATCCTCTCCTTCACAAAATATTAGCGGGTATTGTTAAGCGTCATATGAACGGTACGTTCCAGATCTCCGCTGTAAACCTTCGCTCCTCCTCTGTAAGACGATATCTCGTCTATCACAGTTTTGTCCGGAAATGACAATGGCGACTTCGTTGGTTGGGGGCGCATTAAACCGTCGTTCATGTGCTCCTTGCGGACGATTGTCAGCTCTTATCACCACCTTGTTTTCATCCGTTGGCATCCTCTTCAAAGCTGTCTTGAATAGCCTAGTTAAGTGAATGCAACAGTCTTTGCAGATTTAAAACAATCTCTCGTCGAGTTTCGAGTATCGTTTCACACCGCCGATCAGCTTGCGATTCTTCATCGCCCATGAAATAAATTTGGAAGAATTTTGGGTCCTCATTGGGAAGCGGAAGGACAGAGCCTGCACGATGGTAAATTTGGCCCTGCACCTTGAATGTAGGCGTGTATCCATCTCCGACGATCACGTTTGCCCCAAACGAAGTCATCTGGAAGCCAGAGTTGTATTTCCGGATTTTTTTTTTTTTTTTTTTTTTTTTTTTTTTTTTTTTTTTTTTTTAAATGCTTCGATTCAGGGGTATTTCCAGAAATGTATGAACTCAGTGGAGCAAGTAGCTCTTAATGAGGTGTCAAATTGACTCTCCTGTTTGGGCAACACATTCCAGCAGGTTCGCCTCGGAATTTTTTTGATTGACAATAATCACATACTACATCCATCTTCCCAATCTGAACATTTGAATGTGTATGGCAACCGCACTGAGGATCATAATTAAACGACCCAATGGCAGGTTACCCTGTCGGAGTCTCTCTAGTCTCTCTCCCTCACCTGTTTTATCCTCATTCGAGATTGTTCGACGCGAGATCCCCTTTGCTCCGGTGTTTAAGTGTTTTTGGTTTTGGGTAGTTCAACATCTATTTACGTATCTTACTCACCTAAACTAAGTTGTGTCACTGGGGCAGAACGGGTGGGTCGGAATCGGGTAGTACTCCATTCTGCCCCGGTCTTGGGGTGCTCTTGGATGACAACTGACAACAGGAGCTATTAATTTTGTGTTTCACCTGTAACTCTAATGCCTATTCCAGAAGTTAAAAAAGTCACGAATAGCACGTACAGGAAGAGGGGAAACACCGCTGTTTTAACAGATTCCCCACACAAAAAAGGGTTAAAGTGGTTATTAAGGAGAAATAGTAAAAGATTTTTTTCAATGAGGAAGAGGTAAGGACAAAGCTATTGAAGGAAGATAAAAAATTAACAATGGAAAATACAATGAAAGTGATTGAGGAAGAATGAAGGAGCTGAAGAGAGAACTCAAAACTAATGAAAGTGACGAATGCTCTGACTGTGAATATTTATATTGCGATGAGCTTTACTCAAGGTTGGTTGAAGACTTTGTCGCATGTTCCAAGTGTAAAAAACGGCCACACAATTCCCATGCGGCAATAGATAGCGAAGAGTATTATGCGGTTCTAGTGATCGAATTTTGTGAATAGGCTTACGATACAGACACAATCAATAAAAACTGTAGTTTAACATTTATAGACACTTGAAACTAAATAAATATTGAGCAAACTTATTTTTTCTGCATTTTCACTAGCTTTATATGCTTTTAAAATTACTTGTCCTTGCCAACACATTCTGCCCCATACCCGGGGCAGAATTCGGCAAATGACATAGTTTTCTGTTTATGAAAGAGAAAAATATTATTTTTTCTCACAATATTACTGAATTTTTGTGATTATTAAATTATAATGTTGATATAGAAAAATTTGCAACTCTCTTAATTAACCGTTTTTTATTTTTAAAACATTTTCAACTTAGTATCCCGTTCTTCCCAGGCTTTCCCTTATAAGAGAAGTAAATGTAATCTGTTGCTTAGAAAGTAAACTTACAACTTATAGTTAAAGTAGGAATGATGACAAAAGCAGAGTAGCACTAACCGAGCGTGGTGGGTCAGCGGTAACACTCTGGTCTCACTTTTCGAAGGCCGCGGCCTAGAATCCACGTCCGACCATTCAGGTTTTCCATGGTTTGTCCAAATAACTCGAGGCGAACTCGGGGATGGATCGTTCAAGAATCCATGGTTTAATTCCTTCTCCCACTTTGATCAGAATCCTATCCCGTCTCAAATGACCTCAACATCTACGAGGCGAAAACCCAAAAACATCCAGTACAAGTAAAAAAATAGAAGTTTTTAAAACTTTATGGTAATAACGCATGGACTTTACCATACCAAAAAGAAAAAAAACTGAAGCATTTGAATCGTAGTGCTGTAGAAGGATGCTTAAGTGCTCAGATTAAGTACAAACTGAAATTGTTTCGGAAATGGTGGGTGAGAAATGAAGCATACGGGAGAATCTTAAAAATTAATGGAGAGAATGGTGGGTCACAATTTTTAGACATGCGGGATTGGTTAAGTTGATAGTGGGGGGAATAGTCGAAAGTAAGAACTGTAGAGGGAGACAGAGATTAGAATATTTTTATTTAATTGCGGTGGAGCACATTCTCCCGTGGAAAATTCCCCTAGTTATCTAATTACCCTTTCTTATTTAATTATCTTTTATAATTTGAGGGTTAAATTCTTTCCCCATCTATTTTTGCGATTTACGAATTTTAATTTTAAATTCCTACACCGTTTTTCGTGAATTATTCATCAGCTCACTTGGTAATTTGTTCCAATATGAAGCAAGACGTAGGTGGTAAGAAGTATATTGAGGCGAAGAGGTTAGTGCGAGATAGGAAGAGATGGAGGATTGCATCAAACGTGTCGAGAGACTGATGACATATAATAGAAATAATAATCACACAGGACAGATGCAGATTTAGTAGCATGGTCAGTAACCACCAATTTGCCAACGAACAGGGTAGTAAAAGAAGGAACTCGTGGACGGAAGAATGTAGGAAAGAGCTCAGTGAGAGGATGAAGAGATTTTGGAAAAAGAAGAAAAAACACATATGCTAAAGTTCATTCACGTTCCTCAGTTGGTTATAACGATGGAAGAATAATAATAAAAATAATAATATTATATAGGTATAAACCGGTCAATACTTGAAATTTTGGTCCTGGCTTCTTCCAGTTGTAGCAACCGATGCTGTAAAGTGAACATATAAATAAATACAATTGAAACAAATTGATTGGCACTGTCGATAAATATGAAATATAGTGAAGATCGTGTGATTGGTGTTGACGTTTTGATGCATGGATAAGTAAATAACAGTAATTTCAACGTATACCATTGATTTATGTCGTTGATCAACTTCAATCACGAGAGTAGGGTTTACTATGTCGTGCTTCTGTCCACTTTTATCTAGCAAATCAAATAAATGTACTAGAAGTATAAAATAGAAACTCTGTCAGCATGTCATTACGACCACACGAGCATTTGAACGCCAAGTTTAATCTCCTGTCCGACAGCTTTGTGATTTAACCCAGAACTTCGGTACACTATCTGGCGTACCACCACCACCACTCCTTACCCAGCAGGTCAAGTTGCGAAAGACAGAAATTTCTCCCGCCTTGGGGCTCGAAGCAGTTATCCAGCGCCGGAAACATGGGCTGATTTGTGATTTCTCAACGACCTCGGACAAAAAGGATTATTATCATTTTCTTTTGGTATTCACAGAACATTATATCAGAGATTAGATATATCATTTGGCTGACTCTTACTAGCAGGACATATTGCCTATCAAAATATGATGCTCAGTAATCTGGATACAAATTATCACCATCACTGGTGTTTGTAAAATTGTGTGAAAATTTAGCACTTCTGAATGACAAAATTATTGTATCTAGTGAAAAGAAAGTGATTAGAAGTCATAAAATGAATTCATAAAAACATTCCAATGTATAGAAGCATCTAATAATAAACTAAGTGGAAAGATTAAAAAATATACCAGGCTATAAAAGACATTATGAAGGATTAGAAAGGAGACGAAAATCGTCCCGTCTTGGCAGAGCAGAACTCAGTAAATGGAAAAGTGAAAGGAGAGGAAAACATTAAGTGACTGGGGAAGTGGTGAGAATGATAAAGAAAATCGTCTGGTACAATTTGTCCCAGGTAACAATTTCCTGCTGACAGATATTTTGTTTGAGAACATTGAGAGAAGAAGTATCAAAAAGATGCAGATTAACATAGATTTAAGAACGTTTCATCATAATTTATTGGTAGTATTATCTTGAATGAAGAAGAGAAAAATGAAGAGAAGCAGGAAATGAAAAACATGAAATGTAAACAAAAAAAAAAGAACTGTTGGCAGTGATTGGGTACTGCCGAGAGAAGTTAAGACTTGAAACTATAAATATCATACGCGCAACATGTCATACGTGTAGCTACAGATATACTAAATAAAAATAATTCCGCATGGCTGTAATAAACTGGTGGGGGGTTTCTAGTGGCTGCATACTCCGTCACTGTCTTAACCTACTCGTTAGTAGCACAGAGGACCTACAGTTTAACGTGTTACCCGAACCACGGAAGCATTATGGCGTACTTCACATTACAGAGCAAGCTGCGCCAGAAGTGAAGGTCGGGTTAAGGGTCTATGAAACTCCCCGCCAAGACAGGGACTCAAGCCAGGGACCTTTCGTTTCCCAGTCAGACACCTTAACCCCCTCTGAGCCACCAGACCACTAAGGCCATACTGTTAACTTTAGCATGTCTATGACGCAAACTCATAAGATTTTACCCATCCAAAAATCGCCAAATGCACCTAAAGAAGTTTTCGTTTCAAAAACTGAAAATCTAACTTAGTCCACAACCCGAGGATTATTCCAATCTTTCCGAAGGAGATGTACCAAGCTATTGTGTCAGAGGCAGGAAGACCAATTCCTTTCCTCAGGGGCCTACAACTTAACGTGGAATCAGAACCACGGAAGATCTTGGCGTAGCTCATATAATCAAAGACAACTACTAAAAATTTCTGCTGCCCATAGGATTAGAACCCGTGAGCGGACAGATAAAGGTTCGGAAGTAAACGCCTTAACCGCTGAACTACCAAACCGCCTTGTTTTGTAGTTTGTGCTAAGTACTATCAAAATCGGATTAAAAACTGTGGGTTTGTATGAATAACGTTGACAGAAATTAATGCGAGGGGGGAAAAGAGGAGGGGGTTTAGGTTAATGTAAATCAAAGGTTACACAGTATTTTTCTATTTGTTTCAAAATTTTCGTATGCAAAGTTCCATCAAAATCGGATAAATCTGGTATTTGAAGAACATTGTAAAAAAAATTAAAAAACAAAAATTTCTTTTTATTTATTAGATACGAGTAGAAAATATCCTTTATGACTGTCTAAGCGCAACACGTCATACATATAGCTACAGATACACTGTTAACATTATCATGTTGGTGATACGAACTCAAAGATTTTACCCACACGCGCATCATACGCTCAACACGTCATAGCGTGACGGTGACGGCACGCCACAGCATGTCGGTGACGGGAAGTTGCGAAAGCAAAGAATTACCCCCATCCAAACATCGCCTAAATAGCCTGCACAAGTTTTCACTTCAAAAAGAGGAAATAGGAAAGAATATTTTTTTAAAAAATATTCACGCTAGGACTTGTTGAGTAGGATGAAACGATCACTCCTGAGGATATGTTGGCAGTTTTGCAGTACGAAGTACGTAGGGCCTCAGATAAAGAAAGAGGAAGAAAATCGAAGTCCATCATAAATTCAGTAATGACGTAGGAGGTACTACATCTTCGGATTAATGGTGAATCCAAAGAATGTAGTATATGAAACTTAAAAACAGGCACGCACAAATAGAACTGCAGAAAAGAAGTAGCGGTGAAGGAAAATCAGATTTTTATGTGTATGTTACTTAACTTAAAAAATTAAGAAAATTTCGAGAAATGGAAGCAGTTGCACGAATGTTGAGAGCTCAGATGGAGCAGAGATAGACTGGCTACGTTGACGTGGAGAGTTTCACATACTGTTTAATTTAATTTAATTGTAGTGGAGTGCATGCTGCTCTGGCAATTTCCCTAATACTCTTTTTTTCCCATTTCTTATATCTACCTAATTTTGCCCTATACGAATTTTAATTTTAAATTCTTTCAGCGTTTCTCAGACCATTATGCCTGAAATCGAGGGTCAGCATGTGCTTATGGTCATGTTTTTCCTTCCATGCGCTTCTCTTAGTTCTTCCACCAATATCTTTCCACGCCTTGACTCCAATATACCGCCTTGTATGCTCCCATGACTCTCTTCAGCCTCTTCTTGTCTTCCAATTCCAGTTCCTATATCATATCAGTTGCTGCTGTGCAGTAAATTCCAGAGACAAATCTAACAGCCCTTCTTTCCACCCCCTCCAACTCCTGTATTTGATACTCAAAATGTGGGTCTCATACTACACCACCACATTGTACCCCAATTTCTTCACTTCTCTGGTACATCCTCCCATCTCTCTGTCCAATAAGTGTAGAATTTTTAAACCATTTCCTACCACTTGCCCAATGTGTCCTGTGCGGTTGTAGATATATGTAACTTGACTTGCAGATACGACTTGTGAAAAATTAAATAAAATTTGAAGAAAAAGACCGATGGCTGGAGCAACATTTAAATTAGTATTTCACACATCAAAACGTCTGGTGCAGTGTGAAAGTAAGGAAATGCAAATTATTACTCTTGAATCCACGATTTCGGCCCAGAGAAACCAGTTGGGTCGGAGGAGAAGCGCGGCACTGGCTGAATGAAGACGTTGCTCTTTGTCCGACGAGGAAGGGCGTCGGGCCGCGGGCTTAAAACAAAACCAATAGGCAACAAACGCGACAAGTGCAGTGGAATGTGGAGCTGAATGGCGGTGGGTCGGGTGGCGCAGCTCGGGTTGCCCGCATGCACTGCTCGGGTTTCCGCCGAAACCTAAAACAGTCGTGGGACCAGGCCGGGCCTCGCCGGCCGTAGCGCCACCCCCGACGCTCGGCGCACCCCCGCGCAGGAATGTCTTTGTGCGCGCCGTGGGTGTGGCCGCCGCTTCCACCTGCTGCGGAAGCAAACTGCCAGAAACACGCCACTAATATGGGTAGCGGCGCTTCCGAAAGGAAAACGGCAGCTAACAGTAAGGATTGCAATCCCTCAGTATGTTCAATCCCGTAGAACATAAATAATAAGTGTGTGTTTTTGAATTAATGAATCAATCGTTATATCAAATAATAAAATTGACAGTTAACATTATTATAGTTAAAAAAAATAGCAATTTATAAAAGTCATAAATTTATAAAATGTCTGGCTTTTGAATCAGACTCTTTGTAAATTAAACTATAAATTTGTCTATTTTGTATTTAAATCTAGTTCTAGTAATTAAGTAAATTGACGAACATGGCACGTCACGTATTCCACATTCGGTAATGTAGTTTGCAAAATAATCTGTCTATCCAGAAAGCAGTCAAACAATCACATTTTTTGGCATTTTTATGTAAGTTACGTAAGTGAGAATAATAAATTCTAACGATTCTTAAAAGAGAAAGAATTCTTTAGTAAATCCACCAATTACTTCTCTTTTTGGAAGAAAGCTCTTAAGAAATAAAGTGAATTAATTGTTTCGTATCCTATATTACTTCTTAAAAAAACTGCATAAATAGACAGCGGCCAAGAAAGATAGGATATTTCCGTTCTATGCCACGTGCATCATAACAAAAATAATTGAACATACAATTGTTTTAGAACTCCCATACAAGCAGACATAACATTATATAAAAACAACTAATTAGGTCAATTATATCGATGCAAACAACATTTCAGTCATATCAGTATCATAATACTGAATAATTTTTAAAAACATAAAATATGTTGGTAGATACAAAAACGTTATAATTTACATATAAAAAAGTTAAAATTTATATACCACAATGTTAAAATTTTACCAGTATTATTAATACTCGGCCTACTATAAGCTTAGTAAATAATCAGCAAATCCTGTTAAATGGGCAACGTAACAGAAATTATGCTTTGGTAAATGCATACAACAAAAACAAACGAGAGTTCTTATGAATAAGTAAAAGTGAATCATTTATTTACGAATCACCACGGACGACAAAAACACAAATTTGATGAGTCGAGCCAAATGTCGATGCAAGCGTATGGAAATACGAGGCATTGCAACCAGTCGAGCCCAAGCTGGGCCACAAAGCGATGACGGGGCGGCAACTTCGAGCAGATTGATACCCGTTTTCAGTCCATTTTAAGAATTGCGGATCCGCGTAAATTTGAGCGCGATCAGCCAGACAGTCAGATGATGCAGGACTGTGGGATCCCGTTTTGCTGGATTGCAATTCCTAGCTAACAGGCCTTAATTACATTATCCTGTCGGATGAGCAGCAGCAGGATCTAATTTTAAAATTTTGCTCCGCCCATTCAGATCTGCGGTTCGCAAGATTATATAATGGCAAGAATCGTTAAAGTATGATGCGTGGGAGTTGCCTTTGACTTTTATACTATTTGGAAAATTAGCATGACTGAGATAATTATCAATGAGTTGTGCTGTGTAACGCATACTGACGTGGATGCTGAGAAAATGCTACAAACATTATCGCTTGAAGAATATAATTAATACTACAGAATAAACGGGTGTCATGCTATGATTTAAACGCAAAATAGGATGAGTGAAGATGGTGGCATTTCCCATAAAGCCATCTGTATATAGACTGTCAGGAGATTGAGGCAGCAGCACATTAACAAATCGTTGAGCTAACGTTGCAAAAGCCATGCCGATGAGATTGAAGTATATATGTAAAGCAAAGAGGGTAATGCAAGTAATGGATTGAAGACTATTTTTTAAAACATGAACTAAGTCTGGGCGCCTAGAAACACAGTTTCGCAGTGGGCCTTACTCTTAAATCAAACATAATCAAAGTAATGCGTCCATTGCTTATGAAATAATATCAACAGAAATACTAGAAACAGCAGAATAGAATGGAATGGAAATAGAAAATCAAAGTTTAATTTTTGTGATGTCGAATTTTTATGTTTAGTTTTTTTACCTTGGAACGTGAAACAAAGTTAATACAAATTTTAAGGATGGTATTCGCAAGCATCACTGGGAACCTCAAAAGGAAAAGTGAAATAAGAAACAGAAAGATTATACGTTGCTTTCTGGTTTTAAAAAAACTCTGAAGGAATGCAGTGGTTCGCATCGGAGATGAGGTTGAGAAGCACACAGCACCAAAGCCAGTTCTGACTACTGAGAACGAAAGACCGGGTGACATCGACTAAAATATCGGCCCAATTAGATGAATATACTGTCGGACTGGAAATCATCGACAAGAAAGCATTACTTACAAAAGGTCTGTGTTAACTAACCTCAACAGGTTTTGTTTCTGCATAGCGGTCTGACAATGGTATCCATCCTCATAATGAGACGCTAAAATTCATCTGCGTCGTTGAAATGAGAGTATGACAAATGTGTAGTAATTTAAAGAGTGGTAATATAATGTACGGCAAATTTCTAGGTCACCGATGAGCCAGACAAGAAGTTTCAGATGCTAATGAAATACGTGGGAACCTCAAAAGGAAAACCAAGTATATACAACTGTAGTTAAGTGTATGTTCTGTTTTAAGGATCTATATATACATGACGGCAAAAACCTAATTTGAATCGTTCGAGAGGCCATTACATGCAACTAAATTATGAGTTTTCAACCACTTTTCTTGATCGGTTCATCTTGAGTTTATCTAAAGACACAGTAGCTCAAAAACAGTCTTCATCAGCTATGTAAAATACCATCCGGTGGCATACGCTTAAAGATTTCAGTCAACTAGTACACAGTTGATATCGACTATTTCATAATTAGAGTATACTTCTTGAGTTATTAACTTACCAAAATCTATTTGAAATTATATGTTAAACAGTTAAAATGCTTCAAATAATGATTACCTATCAAAGATCTTGATTGGTGAATTTACAAGTTTAATAAATGTGTACCGTATCCTCGTGTTTCGTATTTGAGAAACCAATAATGTCGTTTCTAAACAACGTTGATTGCTTGTTGCTGAGGGAAGGAGTGACTGTGAGTGTGAGAATGTGGCAGCCCTCCCCATGTTCCACCTGTTGGCAAGGTCACGCGCCCTGCTACAGCTGGGGGCACTCGATGGGTTGTCAGCCGCATGTTCACACGTCTCTGCTCTCTGTTTGTCGAAAACCTGACGACAAACAGTTTAGTAATCAAATATAAACTATGACTGTCGAATACTTATGAAAAACAAATTGAGGCATCTTAGAAACTGTGACTGAACTGAGCGCACCCAACGATGAGTTAATCTTCTACATCGAGGTCATATAAAAAATTTTTTTTTATTTTAACTTCAATCGTGTTTATCCCCCATGTTTTTTCGTCCCGTTTTTTACTTTGATGATTTTCTCAATATCAAATGTTATTTTGTGTTATTAACTGGTAAATTCTACGAAACCAAAGTGATTCAATAAAATTGATAGTCAATATAGATTTTCTATATTTAACTAACTGCAAAAACCAAAATTGATTTCTGCGCTGAGCACGAGGTGTTTAATAGTTTTTTTTTTTCATTCCTTTCTTCGCCTATATCGAATATTCCATAGACAATGTTGCATATTTTATTTGTTCTTAAGCTCGTCGTTATAACGACGTTCACAGGATCTACATATAGTTTACATTTCTTCCTCACAGGTGTATCACTTGTTAGAGCGTGCTTTTCGCTCATCGTGATATGCTATATATCTTCTTTTGGGCATAAAAATTATACTGGCTGTGTATCAGATACGGATGTCTAATTGACGATGAAAAAGGAAGGATAATTACAATGAATATATATATACACAACATGGTCTCAGAAGTGTAATAGAATGGGTTTAGAAATAATAGATGGAAAATATCTACATCATTTACTATTTGCTGACGATCAAGTCGACAAGATGGTGAGGATGCAAATTGCATATGTGATCAACTGTCAAAAAAATATAAAAAATGGTGCTTGAAGATTAACTGTCAAAAAACAGAATATCTTACTAATGACCTGGATGAATTGTAGCCTACATTGATGGAATAAAAATTAAAAAGGTAAATAATTTTTGATACTTGGGTTCAATTTTAAAAAAAGAAGTAAAATCGAATATGGAAATTAATAAAGGAATTACTAATGACCGCAAAGTAATCGGGATGCTCAATTCACTTCTACGGAGCAATAATGTTATGAATAGAACAAAAAAAATTATATTTAAATCATTATTGGAAACTATAGTCTAATATATGGATCAGAAACCTGGACAATCAACCAAAAACATATTAAGAAGTTGAAAGCATTAGAAATGGTTTTCTGGAGAAGATCAGCAAGAATATCAAGTAAAAAAGTAAGGAATACCGAAATAATAAGACTAATGGAAGTGAAAGAAGAAATGTATGAAGTTATAGAACGAAAAAGACTGGAATGGTATGGCCATGTAAGAAGGATGGAAGACACTAGGATACCAAAACTAGTACAGGAACGGGAAGTTAAAAGAAGGAGGAAAAGAGGACGGCCCTCCAAAGTGTACAAATAGCAATGAGAAGTTTTGGTGCAGAAGAGGAAGATATACAAGATCGAAATATCTGGAGAAATATTTTGAGAAGATGAAGTCAAGATCTGTGTTCCGAGTTTTTTATTGTTGTGTTGGAGGAAAACCTGTAGTGAGGAAAATCTCTCTTAGTAATAAATAATATATATACACTCTGTATGTTTAAAAATGACTGAAGAGCTCGCGAAGTCGATATGTTATTAATCTGGTTTTGCAATTTGTTCAGTTTTTTATAGGACTATGGGAGTCGGAAATATAGCTCGAAACAAAAAGACTTTAGAAGTTTTACAAGTTCATATCGCAGTAGTTAATGAAGTAAAGTGGCAGCTGCTAACTGATAGTAAATATTTCTGCGAAGATCTTCATTCAGGTTTTTAATCACTGTTTTAGAAAGTTTCAGCCCTGTTCTATTGTGCCACAATTTAATTTTCTTATTTATATGAAATGCTGGCTGGTATTTTAAGTTTTAGCGTTTATTATACCGTAATAAGGACAATAGAAACTCTTAGAAACTAAATGAAAAACGTGTATTTATCATTCTTGTTGTTACATAAAAGCAAGAAGAAAGAACACAAGTATATGTTCAATAACGGTGTATGATTTTTTATGATGACAGATAAGAAATTTCGACGGAAACTTGAAGTTCAGGATTACAAGAATTTTAACGTCTCTTGTTCAGAACGATGCTGCAGGTTGTGATATTCGCGTAACAGATGCAAGAAAAATCCTTCAAATTTTGAAAATCCGTTTAATTGTTACATCTTCTAGAAACTAAACAGTTGCTTCACTAAACTCTTATATCAGCGACCTTCTGCTTTAATCTTGATTTACTATACTACAGACTCACTGATAGATGTGAGTTAGTTGCACTGAAGTTATGCACTATGTTTGAAGAGGGTAGATGGTTCTGAGGTGCAGCCCCTGAGCCTGTTACTAGAGGCACCAAAATTTGTCTGAAACCATGGTGGAAAAACAGGATTATTACGGCCGGTTCTTGCCGAAAGCAAGTTTTCTTACATCATATTGTTTGAATGTTTTTGCCTGTTATATTCACTCATTCCAACTGGGAAACCAAATATCTCAACTCGTTTAAGTTAGAAAAGTTATGCAGATACAGGCAGATCAGTGTTGGATGAGAAAAACAAAACATATATGCCTATCCATCCTCCACACGTATTAGTGTTCACTGGAATACATAATTTTTTATTATTATTATTATTTTATCCTAGTCAAAAGCAATTATATAAATGGAGGCACTAATGTTGATTAGAACGCACTAAATTTTTATAAACTCGACGAAATAAGACAGTAAACAAGAAACTAGACATGAAATAAAATTCCAAAATAAGCATTTAGTAGTTTTCACCAAAAATCTGGTATCTACGACTGCCTTGTCCTGAGCCTTGAGTAACTCCTACGGGTCGTCATGGATGCTGAAGCAGGTGCTTTGTGGACTGTTCTTGCCTTTACCAGGTTGTTCTTGGGTCTTCCGACATGAGTTGTCAATCTGTTTTAACGAATTCCAGGTACGCCATTCTACACCTAAATTACCTCCACGTTATAAAAGTTTCAACGGTTTCATACCCGCTTCACCATTCCTTGCTGAGCACATTTATTCTCATGGTTTCCCGTGGTGACATTTTTAGAATCAATGATGAAGTTAGAAAGCTATTCTAGATTGCAGTAGCAGTTTAAATGGTTCTGAATCGCGTAGTGGCTGAAATTAGTTTTCCTCGACCTTCTTCCTTTCATCACGTTCTGGCGTATGTCAGGAGTTAAATGTCCGCAAGGCATGTTTCACTTGTTTCCAGTTGTTAGTTATTTGTCTTGGGCTATGACCACCTGCGTAGCAGAATTCATGACAATATGAAATTAAATGTCTCTTATTTGTTTCTCCGGCGAAGCGACGCCACTGCATGCTGTAGGAAGCGCCTGATATTGGCAGCTTAGGCTAGAGGTTTAAAGGTATAATGAAGTTAGCCCACCGAAGCCCACGCTGAGGAAACCGGAGAGCCCGTATCGTTTGTTGCCGGGCCACGTTAAACCAGTATTTACCTTGTGTCGGGTTTGGACAAACTTCTCAGATTGCCACGGAGAAACGCCAAACGGGTTCCCTTCATTTTTTATTCCACGTTGCTTCTGTTTGATCGTAATTCAGTTTAAAAATTTACTGAAGTGAAATTCCTTTATGTAAATTTCGTCCACTGCCGTTCACTATGTGAAACTAAAACGTTAGTCTTTTAACTCAACTCACGTAGCAGCGTGTGCTTCGGGAGTTTGACATTTTCCCACCTTGTACTCAGGGATAACATCTCAGGACCACCGGCACAGCACAAAGTTAAAACCTTCGAACTGCTCCACAAGAGCAGTGAAAACGTAGTAGGAACCTATCTGTAATTCCTTTTATTAATGGTGCCCTCTTTAATCTAATGTGTTTTCAGTCTTAATTCCTTCGTAAACGCTGATTAAACTCGTAGTTATTATATGCTATGGTGTTTCAAGAATGTATGGTTTCGTGCATTTCTCCACCTATTACTGAACCACATTAATATATCCCAGAGCTCCAGCGTGATTCGGATTCCACGTTTAACTGTGCGTCCTAGGGAAAGGACCTGGACGTCCTATCTTTCACATACTGGATAACCACGTCTCCTTCTTGAGAAACAAACCAATATGCGGGCTCCGTACTAAGCTAACTTTTTTCTGAGCTGTATGTTTCGCGATATTGAGACTTCATTCCTTTTTGAGGTATTTACGGTTCTAATCTAGGTCATTAGAACGGGAGAGGATTGGTAACAAGGAAAAGGAAGGAATCAGGTCATGAACTTTTGAGTGGAGAATCTCGACATTTACCTGGAGTGGATTTGCGGAATCATAAAAAACCGAAATCAGGATAGCCAGACTAGGAATCGAACCCGAGTTCTTCTGTGTGCGAGACCCGAGCGTTAACCCCTCACCCAATCTGCTTTGTTTCATTCCTTTGCGTACTTTGTAGACAAATTGACCAATTCCGTACGTCCCAAAATGCGATTCGCCACTTCGGTATGTAAGTTATTTCATTGTCCCCTCTATTCATTAATTGTTACCTGAACGAGTTCATTTCTTCCACCTAATTCTGAACGCTGCTATAACACCATGTTGAATTTTATGGTTCCCTTACTTTGCAAAAGTCCGAACATCGATTCCAGAATAGATCGCCCTTCATCTTCAGAAAGTTATGAAGATTAGAGCAGTATAAGCTCTCTCTTTCTAGTTATATGAACCTGTTTTTCGAATCTTCTTTACTTCGATTATTCATTACAATGCTGGTTTATAAAAAGCAAAATACCTTTACTGCTTGTACGGCATTTTATAATTTTTACGTTTTATCATTTGCTACGTTGCCGTCTCGGCGACAACTAACGACTTTTATTTTGCTTTCGTGTAAATTATGCTCCAATTTCTTTTTTAATGTTTTGCTCAAGCAATTCATTTCTCTACGTCTTTCCTCTTCTCTGGCAATGGGTAGTATCATAGGCGAATCTTAATAGAATACTTTTCACTCGAAACTCTTTTAATATTACCTTATTATGGTTGACTGTAACTTTTTGGAATTCTGTACGTTTCGCCAAATTCGTCACAAATATTACCTTAATACAAATTTTAAAACCAATTTCCTTAGCATGTACCATAATGCCTGAAAGGCAAAAAATTATCGAAATATGGATAGTTTTTATTTCATAAGATCCATCACTATGACTACATAGCGCTGGAACAAAGAAGTTTAAAAAATTGTGTTCAGTACGTACACTTAGACTAGAGGAATTTATTCTCAAGGAGTATTATGAACAGTAAAATTGAAAGTAACGAGGAAGTCATAGTATTTCTGCTATTCATTTACAAGAGAATGACTTATATCAGCATTTCTTCTTGATTCTATTTCAAAGTTAAGCTTTACTTTGAGTTTAACACATAATTCCATTTACGAAAATTACCACCAATTACTCATCGGTTCGTGTAGACAGTTATAAATTTTGTTGTTTGAGCATTAAGGTGAGCCCTTTAATTTAATTTTGTATCGTGTTATAATATCATGACGTAGAGGAAGACTCTTTTGTACAACAATTCTGTTCAGTCTCTGAACCATGAAACAAGTAACCCGATAGTTCTACATAATGTTTCAACAGACCATTTTTTGCCCACTTGCTGTCTAAATGGGAAGCAAACACTCAGTTGCATTTCCGTCATTTAAAACAATTTTTGAAACTAGCAGTTCATGCTTTAACTTTGTGGAAAGAGAAATACTGCACAGTTGTTCTTTCCCCTTGAAGAGAAATTGGTAACTAATGCACTTCTATTAAACATTTCACTCGTCTCTTATTCGTCACTCCGCAGATGTCTGTATTCCATCTACTAAAGAAACTTAAACAACATAGTGTTTTTTGGCTGTTTAAGTATCACATCCAGCCTTCATCAACTATTCATCAGAGTCCTAGTATTTTTAAAAGTTGTATGTTTTATAGAAATATACATATCTGGAAGCAGGAAAGTCTGAAAACAGGAGCTCTTCAAAGAATGCGTTGTAGAAGTTAAAAATCATATGTGCCGATAAATATCGAAATATAAAAGTTTTAGAAAAGAAACAGTAAGTAGGCTTTGAGAAAGATTGTTACTGGAGAATGCTAGTATTTGTTAGATTTTGAGATTATTTAGAAGACTTTTTATAGGTCATAATGGAAGAACCATGGTCGAAGTCTAAGATTACAGCTCGTGCAGGAAATAACAGAAGAATGGTATGAAGTAAGTCTAGAAACTGGAGGTGCATAAAAATCATTTCAGTTGGTAATTCATTTTCCTTCGTACTAACGCTACTGTGTCTCTCCTGTTCACTTTGTCCTGGACTGTGATGCTCGTGAGTGTAGATGAGATGGCGCCTATCCTGCCAACACAAAGACGTCTGAATGTGCATTACGTGTGGTGGCGCCCAGAAATTTGCGTGGGTGTGTGGCGGCCTCTGTGAAGTTGTTTTTGGGTGAGGTCAACTTGGCGTTTGCGTCATACACCGTTTCGATATCTGCTACGGAATGATCGTCTGATTCATGTTCGACGAACAGCAGTAACTAATAACACACGTTTAAACGAAAAATGACGGAAAAAAGTTTTAAATGTACGGCTTTCAAGAGAACTAACCGAGAAAAAGTTAGAGTTTTTCAGTCCTTTCAAACTGAAGACTCTTCACATATCTTGAAACGATGTCTCGCATAAGAGGAAGTCTGAAACAAAGTGAGACATAAATGAGAACTTTCAGTAATACTTAAGACCTCACTGAACGTGAAATTTAATATTAAAAGCATATTTATTTAATTTATAGTTGTAAATATATTGACTAACTTTACTTTTGAGTGTTAAAGGTCATGGAACGTCAAGCCTCGAGAGAAACAGGATCTTTGGTTTGGAGTTTGTTGTTAAAAAAGATGGGTAGAAGCATAGGTATGAAGATGGTCAACGTTTTGACATGATTTCCGCAAAGTTGATATTTGAAAGTATGATCCAAAGGGCAGTGAACAAAAATAGTAGCATGAGGAAATTGTAGTTAATGTGTTCAAACAGAGTCATATGTACAACATAAAGAGAAGTAACTGGTAACTTTTATATTTTGAATTTACAATAAACCATTTGCGTTGATATTTGCACAAATTATTTAACATTATTCGTGAGATAACTTTTTCAGCTGTGGTAATAGACCCAGAATCGAATATATAGATGGCAAGTAAAAGACCAATCCAAACAATTTGATGCTTGAAAGGGGAAGAAAAATGTAATTATTTTATAATACTTGAATTGTGAGGATGAAGGTCGTAATTTACGAGTATGAATATATACTGGTACGACGGAAACACAAATTTGGCTCCGCCTGACAGGACAATGGTGAACGCAACCATTGCAAACTTGTCTGAACAGTACAACTTAGCTCGGAATTGTGTAAAGCTGTTGTCGAAGTTGTTACACCGCAAGGAATCCTCCTTCCCCGACGAGTAACATCCTTTGTGGTGAGAGTTGTACTTTCACCGGGCCAAGCGAGACGAAAGTAGCTAACTGGCAACAGTGCTCCAAACGTAAAGCCAATGTCAACAGTCGTTGTGCAATTAAGTTCTTACCCGATAAGGAAGGAGAAATGTGTATCCAAAGTCAAGCAATGTCTGTGTTGACGAAAAATGAGAAGCGTGTAGCTAGAAGATAAACGTCTCAAAATATCAGCTGTCTCGCTGATACTGCGCAGGATTGCCTCATTTCTCATTAGCAACTTTGTTGCGTGACACGATTGTTTTCTGGTCACGGGCCATATATCTGTCTAGGGACGTCGAGAATAGGGGAGAGAAAGATAACAACGTCAATTATATTTTATTGGCTCGGAATTTTTTCTTAAAGCGGAAGATTAATTGCCGTATTAGAAATTATCCGCGGTTGTGTAATTTCCTTTCATACATACGTTTAACGCGTAATAACAATTCTTTGCCTATCGACGCATGAAACAAGGGTGAAATGCAGATATCTTGAAATATTATTTGTTAATAGTATCAGTTGACAAAGAGACGTTAGAGAAGTTAGTTCTATTAGAGAAGTTAATCATGAGGAAGAAGGGAAAATAGACTATGAAATCTTGATCAGGCTCTTCCATGGATATGGTTCTCATGTTATGGGTAAGGAAGAAATTTATTTAAGGACAGGTAGGTTCGTTTGTTGAAAATGCCTTAGAACACAATCCGTAGCAGGAAAGACAAAGAGACTGGGTTGGAAGTTACTGGAATGCAGAAACCAGGCAAAAAGAGTACACCCAGCCTGGTTGGGAGACTGGTATGGGAGCGTCCACAAACTACGTGCTCGGTCTAGGAGGGGGAGCAGGTACGCTAGGCTACGTGGGGGCAGGTGGGGTTCCAAGCCAAGCCACGTAGCTTTTGGCTCGGAACCCCTCCGGCCCCCAAGTAGCTTTTCATTCATATTATTTACCACAGTTAAAATAAGGTACAGAACACCCAACAACATGTGAATATTTATTTCCGTAATTTATTTATCTCCGTACGTAATTTATGATAGTCTGACAAAAAATAATACAAAATGTCTTTCGGAATCAATTGGAAAAAAAATTATAGCTACGTGCCACGCCGGGGATGGGGGAGGGGGGATTGTACAGGCAAAATGGAGCTACGTTGTTTATGGACACTCCCTAAGGTTCAGGACTTATATTCTTGATGACGCAAGTTTAAATCCCAGACCGTCAATGAAGATTTCGGTCTCCAAAACCACTCCTGATAAATACTAGAATGGTGCCGTGGCCGAATTTCTTCTCCATCCGTGTCTGCAATCCTCTCCCGTGTCTAATAACCTAGACGTTGACGAGCCAAGAAGAATCAAGGGTAAAACAAGGGGGGGGGGGGGGGGTGAAGAGAGTGGAGGGATTATATAACGATTACATTAGTGAAAAAGTGTGGATGGCTACTAGTTGGGGAATTAGAAGTAGGGCCCGAGCTCGTTGGGTGAGCGATAACGCTCAGGCCTGCCTCGCATTCCGGAGGACGCTGGTTTGAATCTTCACCCGGTCATCCAGGCTTCGGTTTTCAATGGTATTCCGAAATCACTTCAATCGAATGCTGGGATGGGTCATTCGAAAGCCCATGGCCGAATTCATCTCCTTTCCTTTACTTCAGTATTCTCCCGGCTTTAATGACCTCGACATTGACGAACCGTACAATCTTAAGCAAGATATTAGGGAAAATAGCCGTAGGGAAAAATGTCCATGATCGTAAATAAGCGCTAGAGTGCAAGTAGTAAAGTGTAGTAAGGTTTTCATTTCTAAATGTTTTTACATTATACATCGTATATTAACAACTATTATGATTAGTGTTTATTAGTCAGAAACTTTTCACCATTGTGGTATGGGTCATCGTCAGTGGCTGTTAATGTACATAGTGTTAGTGTAATATTTTATTATCTGTCTAAATAAAAAAAAATCAGTATATAACCTCACTCTACTTAGAAACATTGTGGTAAGTACAAGTATAACATCTCCGTACGGAACAACACTCTCTGCACCTCTATGGGGTTGTATTTAATAATTTTGTTTTTTTTGGGGACGGTGCACTTATTAAGAACAGGATTGCTAATTCCAGGAAAATAATTTTTTCAAATAAGTTTTTAACAGCTTTGAAATGTACATCCTGTAAAAATTGTCTATTTGTTGTGTATGCTGATGTGGGTAATAAAATTTCACTGCTAAAAAATGTCGAAGTTCAACATTCTGAACTTCACTTTTTTTATTTATCTAACATGTTCTTGTGAGAATCAATAGAAAAAAATAGAAGCATACACAATCGAAACACTGACCAAAATAAGGCAAAAACCCACAACAAAAACAATTGATAAACAGTCAAAGTAACGGTTCCTCGTACCACGGCAGAGCAAACACGCTACTAACATACATGATTTTCACCCAGGACTCATTAAACTCACAATAGCACAACTCAATCCTCAAGAAAAATAAATATCACAGATATGTCCCTAATACAACACATTTAACAATTGAACCGATACATTTTCTGGGTAAAACATTAAAGAAGCAGAATATATATTATCTAAAGAGAAGAAAACGGAATTATTTCAGTTGCAACAACAACCATTATTTAAAACATCTCTGACTTCGAAATTAATAGCCAAAGTAATTAAACACGTCACCCCCAAGATAAAATAAATAGACAAAGTAGACTAAAGAACAAACTCACATACACAGTGTAATAATAACCAAAACAAACAAAAGCAATGAAATTATCGTCACGGACAAACCATAATACATCAAGAAAACACAGAAAACAAATATTACTCAGTTAAACTAGATCCTGCAGAAGATTCCAATCGTAAACAACTAAAATACTGAAAAACAATTAATTTCTCACTCAAACAGATAGAGAAGCCACGTATCATCCAGATAAATCCAACCCCATCCTCTCTGAGAAATCAGCTGAAATTACACAAGCCAAGCATTCAAGTCAAACCAATAGTTAATTTGTAAAAGACTTAAAAGACATACATATCCAAATCAAAACTGCTGTGATGTCAATGGACATTTAAAACATGTGTAACAGCATCCAAATCGAAATAACACCCATCCTAAAAACACGTAACACAATACAAGATACATATAGATGAAATAAGAAACGCACAATACAGAATTAGTTTAGTTGCAACAACAACTACAAAAGGAAGAACTTGTAAGGGAGAGCATGAATTTTACTTTCTCTTGCTATGAGTAACAATATTTTGTTAAGAATATATATTGGTGTATTGGTTTTGCGGAGACTGCTCAGTTTTCTGAAATAGCAGCTAGGACTGGGGGGCGGAAGTAACACGAGAGGAGAGTGTTAACTCACGTCAGCTGGGCGGATGGTCTGTCAAGGGAGAGGCAGTGCGGCTTCGGCCGTAACGAAGACAATTCGAAAATATGTGGCTTTCGTACAGAGAGGCTAGTTGTTCATTAAATGGAAGAAAAGTACCAAAATTACAGAAAAGCTTCCTACCTCGTTCTACGGGGGAAAATGAGTTAAGCAATTCAGAACTCGGCGCCAGAGGAAAATTTATGTAAATAAAGAAAGGAGTATAGCAGAAACTATTTTTTTTCTATAGATTAACCTTGCCGCCAACGAAACGATAATTTATCTAATATGATGACCGTGGCAAGACTAGTGACCAGTAACAGCAACTACTTTGCTGTGAATACTACCATATAAGAAGACGACGAATGCTGGAGAAGAGGCTGGGCTGGGTCGTGGAACAACCGGACCTACTTTATCGAGTTGAGACGGATAAAAAACAGAAGAATATTATGGGTCAAGTTCAATACTACGGTCCCTGTCAGAAGATGCTACAAACAGGGACTCTTCGATAAGAATCGATGGAGAAGTAGTTAGTGTGTATGATGAAAAAAGATTTTTCTAACAAATACCTTGTCTTAAAAGGAATTTGAACAAACACGAGTTGAGTCATTTATACACAGGTGTTGATCAATATTTGTGACCTACTTCTGTTAAGTTTGAAATGTAATTTCATGATTGGCCTGTTTATGTTTAGATAGTTTTGATTTTGCAGTTATATGTGTTTTGTGTATTGTAGCATTAATGTGGGTCCCATATCATTCCACAATACAGTAGCACGGGTGTGACCAAAGTTTTTAAACCCATCTCTCATTTTATTTCCAGCATAACCAAACTAACTCAATCCTTTCCGTACAATCACCCGAATGTACTCTGCCTAGGTTAACTTATAGACATGGCATTTTAGGTTTGAACCTCAAAAAATAATAATGTAGAGCTGAAATCTGGCATAGACGTTTCTTAATTTCTAAGAAACGAGTACTGAAAAGTCTCCACCTCTGCGGTGTCCGCGTCATAATTTTTTTCTTGTCAAAAGGGATTGAGTGGCAAATCGGTATAAACTCATTGTAACATTCAAAATGTCAGACTTAGTAACGTTTTATTGCACCCTAGGCAATTAGGATAGGCATAAAAGTGTAATATCGGCACTATTATCATTTAAAAGTAACATTAAAAGTCACATTTTATCACGAAACATAACCTTTTTTTTCAATATCTCTTTATTGCGGAAAAACTGTCAAAGTTACCAGGTCAGGACCTATGATCAAAGTTGAATTACATACGTTCAACATTAAAATGGTATATCGTTCATCCCTCTGTAACGCATGGTTGTCGAGATACGCGTTGAAACAATCACACGTGAGTCAGCGCTGGGCCGAGAGCTCCGCGCGTCGCTCCCCGGGCATTATTATACGTATACCTGAAAATTGGCAAAGACGTTATTTACTATCTACGAAACATGTCTTGAAAAGACCCCATCTCTGAGATGTCCTCTTCATAGTTTTTTTCAGGGCAGAAGCTTCTAAGTGGGGCTTAAATGCCGTAATCAGTATAAACGTATTGTAGCTCTTAAAATATCAACTTTAGTATCATTTCATTGCACTATAAATAACTGGAAGGGCTAATTACTGAATAATGGCGTAGTTTTGGGTGCAATTATTGTACATAAGTAAAAAAAAAAAATCACATTTGATCGTGAAACGGGTACAAAACATGAATTATTTTGTAAAATCCATCAAATTTATCAAGAAATATTATTATAGTTGTAGAACGCATCATGTTTTTGTGACAAATGGTTGGCGAGATATACATCGAAACATTCAAAACAACGCGCAGAATTCAGTATAAAGCGCCGTTCCACTTATCCTTCCTCTTCTGTCTGTTCAGCTTCATCATTGTACTCATCATCTGAACCATTATTGGTGACATTATCGCATGCAGATCCTCGGCAATGTTTACACATTAGTGAACACTCAGCCCACAACGAACACACTCACACCTATTTCCGCAGATGTTCTTACATCTGCAGGATACCAAATTAAGGAGATGATCCGGAGTAGAAGGAAGTCGGGTAGTCACTGGCATAAGAGCTCCATTTTGAATTTTCCAGCCCCAATCCTCAGGATCTAAAGAATTTGCTAGCCATTCTTGAATCTATAAGTATACTCGTAGAGAATGTTGCTTGCGTGCTGCAGACGTTGGTGGAAGGGACGCAAGCTGGAAGCATGCAGTGACTGGTTGGGTTGCGATATTCCGACTGTATTTTGACACTGAGATTTAAAACTGTCATAGAGGCCAACACCAGACGTCTCTCCTGCGGATATTATGTCTGCTTTCTGTGCGTTGGGATGTACGAATGTTTTCACTTCGTTTTGCAATACTCTAGCACCCTTCAATAACTTCCAGCCTTGTTTTTTTCCTTTGCCGACAAGTGCGCTCGTAGTATTGCACCCAGTTAATGCATGACAAAAGAGTGCAGAGTTTTTTTATGTTTGTGTCAGACTTCTGCCACGTTGAAGATCATACTATCAGTTTTGCTTGTGACAGGGTGAACTACATTTATACGACTGCTTTCACTAGCTTTTACTACCAACATTACCATGACATCGCGTACTGTTGGAAATGACCGCTACCTCTTGACCCCTGTCATATTTAAGTGCAAACGATGCAATGCTGGCTGGCTTGCATCCGCGTCTCTTTTACACCATGACCCGCTGTCCTGAATTTGTTTACAAGTAATTCGATAAGCTGATTTTTGTTATGACAGTTTTTCAGAAACTCAGCTTGGAGTGAGGTGACAACCGTGTTGTGGTGAGCCATTGGCAGGAGTTTTCCCCTAGGCTCGTCGACGACGATGCTCCCTGTTCGTTGCCATGTGATCATATCCATCGAAAACGATAATGATGAATGAAGAAGACTTCTTGACCAATATAGATTCATATACTTCACACATTTAACCGAAAGTAGCTGGTCTAGGCCACGCCACAGCATGTAGGAAATAGCCACCGTCTATAATTACAATTGATTCTTCACTGAACCTGTCACTTGTAGCGTCACATGAAGGAAAAATTTCCGTGAGAGAAGACTTTGAATTTTTACAGAGCAAAACGTCATCGAATAATGATGGAGGTTTAGGAGCCAGCTCGTATTTCAGTAAGATGTGAGGTCATTTTCAGTTTTCATGATACAGACTATTCACATGAAGAGTTCGGTGGGATTACTGAAACGACGTGATCTCTCACTTTTAATGTCATAGTCATGTTCACCAACGGTTTTGATTTGGAGTCTCCTCTTTAGTTTCACATCGCCAAAATTACCACCAACAATGCTCTATATGGCATCTTGTCCTAATGTTGAGTGCAGACAGAAGAGGAAGGGTAAGTGGAATGGCGCTTTATGCTGAGCTCTGTGCGTTGTTTTAAATGTTTCGTTGCGTATCTAGCCAACCGTTTATCAAAAAAAAACAAAAAAAAAAAAAAAAAAAAAAAAAAAAAAACACGATGAATATACCACCTTAATGCTGAAACTGCGTTCTACAACTTTGATAATATGTCTGGATAAACTACGCCGTCATTCAATAACTAGCCTTCCAAATTATTTACAGTGCAATGAAATGATACTAAAACTGATATTTTAAGAGCTACTAGACCTTTTATATTGATTACGGCATTTAAGCCCCACTTAGAAACTTTTGCCCTGAAAAAACTATGAAGATGGAGACTATTCAAGACATGTTTCGTAGGAAGTAAATAACATCTGTGCCAATTTTCATGTCTACATTATATGTTTTTCAAGTTACAGAGGAATGAACGATATACCATTCTAATGCTGAAAATGTGTACTATAATTTTGATCATAGGTCCTGACCTCGTAACTTGGACAGTTTTTCCGCAATAAACAGATATTGAAAAAAAAGTTATGTTTCGTACTGGCTTCATGATAAAATGTGACTATACGTTTTACTTTTAAATAACAATAGTGACATATTACACTTTTGTGTAGTGGTTAGCCTAACCTAATTACCTAGGGTGTAATAAAACGTTACTAAGTCTGACATTTTAAATTTAGAACAAGTTTATACCGATTTGGCACTCAATCAATTTTAAGCCCTTTTGACCAGAAAAAAACTATGACGCGATCACTCCAGAGATGTGGACTTTTCAGTACTTGTTTTTAGGTGCTAAGGAACGTCTGTGCCAAATTTCAACTCTCCATTATTACTTTTTGAGATTACCCCTAAAATCTGTCCAAAATGCCTGTACTATTACCGTCAACTGATATTCCCAGATATTTATATTTTGTTAATTCAGTAAGCAACTTCCTTTACACTGAATTATCATACAAACATTTATTTCCCTGTCTGTGTACCTGACAAACTGACCGATTTTTCGCATTTGTCTTCATTACATGCTTATCCGGACAGACATCCTATCCAGATCAGTTTGCATTTGTTCACAGTCAGCCAGAGGAGCCCGAAATTGCTTTCATCTGAATTGTTGGTGCTATTAATATCGAAATCAAAATCCCTGTAAGAAGTAGACAATATTGCTTACAGATTGGTTCCTGCGGCAAGGATATTAAGGTTCTTTATCCCTCGTTTTCGGCTTGTAATCATTAAGTTATGCAACCTGCAACACGCGAGTTCAGCTCATGAGAGAAACCCAGAATGTTGTTGGTGCCAGGTGGGAAAGTCCCATTTTACTGCTACTCGTATATCTCAAGGCTCCTATGAGATATCGATCCACCTCTCATCTTTCACTCCCACGTTTAATTAACACAAATAACTCTTCTGTTGTAGTGCAAAGCTCACTGTCGTTGAGGAAGGCCGCTTCCATTTCTCACAACTGTGGAAATAAATCTTTTGCACTAAGTACTTTTCTCATGAAGTTCACATTCAACCATTTTGTGCTGCATTAGAGGAATTAAATGTGATTCCCTAAACTACTGGAGTCTTAACAATTTGTTCTGCTTCTGAAAGCATTCCTTTTCTTACCAATCAACTAATCTTTTGTACCTGTGGCTGAAAAATGTACGGAATGCAGTAGGATATTTTTTAAACTTAATTTTAACTCCGACTTAAGAATTAAATATATCTGCATATTTTTAGATCAAAGAACAACATAAATGGATCACGTTAGCACAATAAGGTGAATTTTACAGAAACGGAGTAAGATTTACGAATAACAAATATCATGCTGTGGCTGACCCTATATGTATATATATAGGATCGTGCTATGCCTATTGAACGGGTGTGCCAGGATGACTGACACGTGGGTTCTAAATGGTTAACCTACGATGCCCTATGACTTGCGCCGACTTTCTTCGTATCTTCTGCTCTTGACTTCTTCTCTCTTGAGCCTATCCTCTTCTTCTCTTGCGCTAGCAAATAAACATGAGCATTGGGGGTAATTTGTAATTAGGAGAGGGAGCGGGCAGCTAGGAGCTACTTGAAATAAAACAATGTCTCTGGAAACCCCATTTAATTGCACTGGACCATAAATCAACTACAGTCGATGTTGTACAAATTCAGAGGTATCCCGTAACCCGTACGGATGAAACTTAGCCCTACAGTTCACAATTAACAAAGAATGGTGAGGTTGGTGCAGTGAATATCTATCTCCGAGGCCTAGATGTTATCTTGTAGATAGTCAGTCCAGAAGTGAGAGTGATCAATGTATTCTAGCTTGCTGGAAAAGTATTTTCTTGCATGCTCAGCACTGCACGTGTAGCTGTCGATCGGCAGAAAGTCGAACAACAGGACGTGCTTACTCGACGTCTGGCTGCAGTGAAACTTCGAAAACTTACATGATTTCGGTATTAAAATATTATAATAAATGACGTCCCGTCACAATGTCATTGCAGTTAAAGATGCTGCGAAGAAACATGCGATACGCTTATGATACTGAACAAAATTGAAGGAACAGCTGGACTGTCGTATTCATTGAAACTAAATTTGTTTCATAGGATGATAAGGATGCCTGGATGGTTCCTTCAAAATGCCATGGCTGAAATCCTTCCCATTCCTTGCCCCCAGTCCCTTTCCGCCTCTAATAGCCTCGACTTCGACGAGGCGTATAGCCAGAAGCGAAAAAAAGGGTTCCTTTTAGCTTAATGATGTTAAGGACAGAAAATACGTCATCAGTTAACGGTATCTGAGGTTATACGGGAAGAAAAAAGAGGGAAAAAACACACACATACAAAATAAATACTTTTCGCGAAAGGCCCGTTACTGCTTTCAATCTAATTAACAAATGCAGAAAAAAATTAAGGTATTAAAATGTATAAATTAAACAACAAGGGAAGAAACTGGTCGAAACTTGGAGAAGCAGTTTGTAGTTACCTTCAAGTGCGAGTCTTACTATTTGTAAAGAACGATGCAAGTGTTTGTGATGCGTGAACATTCCAGTAAGAGTGGATGCGCGGCACCTGGCAGGAAGCTACCTTTGGTGCGGTCTGCATCGACAATTACATCCGTACTTCGCGAGCTATAGTAATGTGGGGGGCATGCATGGCATCCACGTCTTAATCTTATGCGGCCCTTACACTCGGAATTCCTGGGTTGCGGGTTCGCTGTATTCGCAGGTTGTCGCTGCATGCAGGATGTAACTGCCTGCTAGCAACTGCAGTCGTGGCTGGGAATGGCTGAATGTCAACGCTTCGACGGCTGAAGCTACTTTCAGTGTGCTGCACAATAACCGTCAGAGGGCGTGAGCCTTAAAACCATCACACTAAGAGATCAGACCGGGAACACTGACCTAACCAGTAACCGGCACTAAGCAAATCATAGCTTATAGTTGTCCCACTGTATGAATCTTTATTTTTTTTTATTTTTATTTTTTAATGGCATGTGGCAACGGAGGCTATACAGCCAGCTCAATGTAATTATTATATCTTTCAGTGTATATGTCGTCATCCAGTATATATATTGTATTTTTCCCACGACATAATGAAAGTTATCGATGCAGGTTCGCAAGTTGATGCAGTTTTTTTTGGATTTTCAGAAAGCTTTTGATTCTGTGCCACACAACCGACTTTTAGCGAAGATTCGAGCTTACGGTATTTCGACTCAGATTTGCGAGTGGATACGTGATTTTCTAACTGGTCGATCACAATATGTCGTTGTTGACGGGGAAGCCTCTTCTAAGATAAATGTTACTTCGGGCGTTCCTCAAGGAAGTGTAATAGGTCCACTTCTTTTCTTAATATTTATAAACGATCTAGGTGACAACGTCAAATGCTGGTTGCGATTGTTTGCCGACGATGCGGTTATCTATAGGGAAATAAGGTGCTCCGACGATTGCTTAGGAATTCAGCGTTATTTGGATGCTATTTTCGATTGGTGCCGTAAATGGCAGCTTACACTTAATTGCAAAAAGTGTAAGGCAATGCGGATAAGTAACAAGAAGAATCAGGTTGTTCACGAGTACAAAATAAACAATTCACCTGTTGACACGGTTGATTTCGTGAAGTATCTGGGGGTGATAGTACAAAACAACATGAAATGGGACATGCACATAACTTCCGTCGTAGGCAAGGCAAATTCTAAATTGCGATTCATAGGTCGTATTTTGAGGAATTGTAATGCTCAAACAAAGGAGATAGCGTATAAAACACTAGTGCGTCCGCATCTGGATTACTGTTGTGGGGTTTGGGATCCGTATCGCAAGGTTCTGATTGACTCAGTTGAGAGGTTGCAGAGGAGAGCCGCTAGATTCGTGACTTGTTGTTACAGCCCTTTTGATAGCGTCACAGAATTGATAGATAGATTGGGCTGGGATAGTTTGGAAGACAGACGACGTAGCTTGCGTTCGAATTTATTGGAGAATATACGAAAAAATTTAAATTTCGAGTGCAATGAAATACTTCTTCCGCCAACCTATTTAGGTCGCAATGACCGGAGGGATAAGATTAGAGAAATAAGATGCCGTACTGATACTTATATGTATTCCTTCTTTCCTCGCACTATTCGGGATTGGAATGGGCGGGTTTAGGATTGGTGCTTAGCACCCTCTGCCACCCACAATGTTTGTGATTTGCAGAGTATGGATGTAGATGTAGATGGACGCCACAGGACGGACAGGACATTCACACAGACACACAACACTTAAACATCCATGTCCGCGGCCGGATTCGAACCGGCGACCTTTGGCACGCGGAGCTAGCTAGCACTCTAGCCCCTACTTTACCGAGGCCGGGTGTATGAATCTGTCTCCGGTAGACATACGATGAAGCATAATTTTCCTTTAATAGGTTATATAGTAGCCGACGTTTCTAAAAAAGGTTTTGGAGCATCCGGAGCTTCAATAGCATTGTTTTTATCTCTTAATACTTTACTCCTTATTGACACACAGGTCATTTGAAGCAGGGGAGGACTGGATATGAGGAATGGAAAGGAATTCGGTCATGACCTTTTGTGGGAACGATCCCGGTACTCGTCTGGAGTAATTTCGGGAAACCATAATAAATCGATATCGGGATGGCTGTAATAGGATTCGAACCCTCGTCTTCCTGAATGTGAAACCGGAGCGTTACCGCTCGTCCATCACGCTCTGTGCCCAATACATAGTGAAATTATCCTCGCACAGTTTCCTACAGTTTCGACAAGGAGAGCGACGGACTGTTAACGGTTTGAAAAGTGAGTGATCTGGAATATTATAACGATTATTTATTTACTAGAGGAATGCCCCGTAGAAGGTTTATCTAAACAGCTAGTGAACGATTTAGATGTATTCATATGTTAGCAAAATGTGCCATCGAAATTTGCGAATGACACTGATACTTCAACATAAAAGAAAGGTGAAGCAAATTTCGATTTATTGGTATGGATACAAACATCAACATTAAGGGTAGAAGATAAGTAAATAATTTGAGTTTCATTTTGAACAATACATAACAACACTTTGGAAACCTCAAAGAATTTATTTGCGTGCATATTTTTTTATGTCTTTTTGGTTGTCCTGCAAATGGATAGATTGTGCCATATTCTCATTTTTTAAAGGTATCACTAAGGAGAGAAAAACATTTCCAGACACTCCGAAATGTGCGATTTTTTTTTTGTCCTTTACTGTATTTCTATCCAAAGAACACATCTTTTTTCCTTTGTAATCTCTGTCCAAATTCAAGTGGTACTTGCCATGAGGTCCAGCAGTTCACTCTAGGGATGTTAAAATACTTTCTGAGATGAGACACACGGCACTACGATACTAGAATATAGAGCGTAACTCAATAATACGTTATTGATGAAGCTAATGAGATATTTTTTTTTCACCAAATTTCACTAATAGTTCCACAAACAAATAATGCCACAAACAAGTTGCCTAAGCATTTACATCGAAAAATTTCTGTGTCTTAGATTTTCTAAATGTTATAAATTAAGTTACCGAAGGATTTACTCTGAAATGAAAGCTGTCTAACACGATTGTTTCTTTATGGTGTTGGCGTCATCAGTGCCCGTATGGTTATAGATATAGAATTTGTTAATAAAGTATCAATAAACATATACAACTTGTGATGTAACCTTAGCGGGTGCCCGGTCGGATGGCGTCACGAAAACTCTGTCTTGTCCAGGTGTAGAATATTCTCCACCCTGTGGAAATAGTTGTTTTTTTCACCACTCCGTTTCGTTAGACAGCAACGATGATTACATTATATCGTTACACAAAGAAAGTCTCCATTCACACATGAATAGTATGTGAGTTGTGTAAGGAAATATGCTGTACATATAGTTCGTACATTCTTCGGAGCGGTCAGCTGGCTCAGTTGGCCAAGATGCGTAACTGCGGAACGTAAGGTTCCCGGTCTTCGCTGGAATTTTTACGAGCCGAGCGGAACTTTGCTTCGTTCATGTGAAGCACGCTAGGATTCTTCGTGGTTCGGATTCCACGTAAAGCTGTAGGTCTCCTTTCCCCGGTAGGATTATCGGTGTAAGGCAGCCATAACAAAGGCGCATGCACGGCTAATCGAAACTCTGTCACGCGGCGGCCGAACAATCCTTCGGGATCTCCCGGCCAACAATGCCATACGCATTTACCTTTATACACTCTTCGATGATGTTATGGATTTTTTATTTAAAAAATTGTGTAAATTGAAGCTCTAGCAACAGCAACTTCCAAATACAAACGTTTTCTGCACTTGTAATTCCTATGACAAATCTGTGTTACGCCCTATTTCATTAAAGGAGCGATTGTAGTGTCTGGTTCTGAAACACTGTCAATTTGCTGTCGTAGTGTCTGCGTTAAGATGTCTTTAAACATATTATGCGAGTTCAGCTGAGATTTAATAGCTATTGTGAAGTAGCGGTGTGCATTTACAGGGTGATGCAGAACAACACCGATCACGCTGAGTATACTGTGCTGAATGGCAAATTGATCAAGTTTCAGGAGACCCGTGTTCGAAAAGCACGGTTTGGGCGCTATAGGGCGTCGATTTTCGAGAATTTTTCTTATATAGTTGTGGTTGTACGTTCAACATTTCGCCATGAAACCCAGCAAAAGCATAACATTTTTAAATTAAAAAAGGGATTTCACATATTTCAGAACAGATCCTCCATTGGTGGTGCAGAGATCCACACTGGTTAAACACTTGTTCTTGTGTGCTCAGTATTTCAGTTGCTGCTTGGACTTCTCTGATGTTACAAGGAAATCAGGCACCATACTCTTCAAACAATCCCACAAAAATAGTTGAGATGTGTAATATTTGGTAATCATGGGAGCTAAGGAACTGGTCCCTTCTACCGATCAATCAATCTGAAAACGTGGCGTTCAGGTAGTAAAACATATTTTTAATAAAGTGTGTAGGAGCTTAATGGGGAAGGCAAAACATTTGCCATAAATTTGTAGAAGGAAGCGATTCATTGACGACGGTGCAATGAAACCAAATTCCAATACTGTTAATAGGCGCAGTTCATCTATCCACTTTACTCTGGTGGCTAATTGGTTGCATAACTACTAGGACACCAAAAACAATTGGGATGAATTTTGGCAACCCGCAGTGCCCGGTCCATGATTTTCTGGACAGGGATTCCTCACTGAAACATGATCAGTTTTCCGTCCCTCACAAAATAAAAGCGTTGTCAGTGTTATTTTGAATCACCCTGTATAGCTTGCACCTACAGTAAAGCGAGTTTGAACGTGAATACGTCTTATAAATTGGTATGCCAGTTGGAAATGTGAATCACAAAGAAAATAGTGAATAATTTAAAATGTTACAGATAATACTACGAATTGTTTGAAGATATAAATAAGGTTGATGCGTGATTATCGTCGTCCTCTAAACATGAAACAACTATCTCTAAAAATGATTAGTTGTTTAATGACGGGGTAAAATTTTCTAATAACGTATTTAACTACATTTTCTACTTCTAGAATATATTTCCTAAACGTATTCGGTTTTCATTTATATATTCATTCCTAATTTTAATTTTATTTATAAAGTAACTTAAAGTGCAAAGTATCAGTTTTATACACATCTTAATGCTGTTGTATGTAGCTCTAGTTCATCTATTTCGTACTACATTGTACAACATAGCGAATCGAGAGGGGCCGGAGTTCTTCACTGAACAGTGTAAAACGAATAACTAATAGCAATAAGTCGAAATTCTAAAATCTATAGCTTTGAAGTCTTATACTGAGTCTTTTTTGGCAACCATAAATTTATACTAAATATTACAATGGGATTGGTCATAGTTAATTTTACTAAAAATCATTTCTTAATTCGAGTTGGTTATTGGCTTCTAAAATTATTATAAGATAGTAAATTTCTTACGAAGAAATAGTCTTAGGTCAAATATTTCTAAATCCTATCGGTAATAGTAAAGCTGTTTCTGTTTGTTGGTGAGATATCCATAACCCCCTACTTTCCCAGTTCCCCGACGTTCCAAAGTGTTCTGTTGTTGGCAGCACTGCTCTGACCGTGACGTCACAGGCCCGCTCATATGTTGCCGCTGATAAGGCGGCGCGGGCCGCCGGTAAATTGGGGCCCGTAATGAGCACTGATGGCCGCCCCACAGACCTGATTTATTGACGATCGGTATCGGCACCGCCTCAAAGGGAACGTCTACATCGAGGGCTACCACCCACCATCCGCGTGTGGCCTCACAACATAGATGCGGGCGGCACTGGGTATTGCTGGCGGATACTTTTTATTTCGATTTCATTGAACAGTATGTGTTCCAGATTCCCCTTTAGTAACACAGTATCAATATTAAGGACACCAAAACTTTAACTTACACGCTTTCTCATATTCTACTTGCATTTAAGTGACTAGTCTGCTTCAGATTTAATCGAACATAGTAACTTGTAACAATATCACACCCCACCAATGATGTTTATATTACATTATTATAATATCTTTTTTAATTAGTTATAAGTGTTTAACAATAAATGCATTGATGTCCTTAAATTAATCTGTATATAGTAGGGTATCCATAGTATATGTATAGTCTTTGGGGTAGTTATGGCTAATATCAGTGTCAAATAAATTTGAGTGCATCCTTCCTTTAAAACAGTGATTTTCTTTTCGATAGAACATTGATCCTATCACTTTGGTGGATCTATCTTCTATTGGCAACGAAATGAGCAGCACCTAGAATGTATTTGTGACGAGATAGGCCTTCTCGTAATTCCCATTAGTGTGGAAATGTTATTAATCCATGCAATTGTTTGAGAGGTGTCTTGGTGATTGTGGCAGCTAATTATCCGTATTAATTAGTGGAATGCTCAAAAACTCGAGCAAGTAGATTTTCAGGAGATTCTCTGTTTCCGTATATAGACTAGAAGGCCACTAGTGAACAGGCCGTTCACCTTTACTTTTTGATTCGCGGTTTGAGTTTTAAGATCATCTTCTTGAATTGTTAGTAGGGGACGTTGTAAATAGTAGCTGAGTAAAATGTGTCAAATTTTCCTCACATTTTGAAGGGTTGTTATGTAGCTGACGTAAGTAGCAGTTACAGGCTTGATTGCAACTGACCTAATTGACCCTATGGATTCATATTACTCTTATGAACAATTAAATTATTCGAGAACTGAAATGCGCAACTGTATCCTACTGGTCTTTTCGAAACTTGATTCTCATATTCGTCCTAGAATAATGTCGCAACATATGATTGCGGTTAAATGTGAAAAGTTGACACTGACTGACTGAAATTACTGTAAATTTTTGTTTAGATTCTCCACTGAAAATGGTCCTATTTTGTATCTGGATGTTGCCTGTTCACGTGGGTTATTAATGTTGGACCTCACTCTTAAATCAATTGAGTGACAGTTAACACATCGTCAGTGAAAAAAAAAAACAACGTAATTAAATCTCTCTAAATAATAAGTACGCTGAAATCAAGATAAACATGTCGACTGAGAGAAGTAACTTATCGTTAAATGGGTACTAATTTGAGGTTTTTTTATCTTAATTTCCAGCTTTTTGACATCACAAAAAAATAAAACATTATTTATTCTACTCCCGAGATGGCTGTGTACATTGTTCGAAACATCAAAATTCTGCCTGTAGTTTTTCTGGGAATCACGTTCAACAAAAAACGGGTACTAAATTCCTAGCACTTTTTTAAATTAATTTCTCAGCGTTTCGAGATCAAAATGAAACATACCCAATTTTACTTCTAAGACCATGGACTGTAATTTATTCGAAACTCCATCAAAATTCTTTTTATGGGAATCTCATTCAACAAAAAATGGATATTAATTTGTGGACATGTTAATCTTTAATTTCTAAGCTTTCCGGCTTCAAATCAAAATAAAGCATTCCATATTTACCCCCGAGGCTATGAGCTGTACATTATTTGAAAGCTCATCAAAATCCGAATGCTGTACACCTTAACAGACAGTACCTTGGTGACCGATCTTCGGTTGGCATCTTTAGATTTCAGTTCAAAATGCAATATTTTGACTAAACTTTGATTAAATTTAAACTTTTTGCTTGAAGGCTTAGAAGCTTAACTAACTTCAGTAGGCTTACTGATATCTGAATCCAACGAGATGTGGTTAGAGCTGTTTCCGAGACACGAAATACAGGAATTGCTCCTTTTTTTGTATTTTTTTTTTACTTATGGCTTTACGCCTCGTCGACGTTGAGGTCATTAGAGGCGGAATGGGACTGGGCACAAGGAACTGGAAGGAATTAGCCCATGCCTTTTGAAGGAAGCATCCCGGCATTCACCTGGAGTGATTTGCGGAAACCATGGAAAACTCAAATCTGGATGCCCGGACGGGGATTCGAACCGGCGAATGTGAGGTCAGAGCGTTAGCCGCTCACCCACCACGTTGTAAAATCATGTTACAGACCTGAAAAGCAAAACATTATCTACATATGTCATTCTGTTAGTGCCCCAATCTCACTTTTACAAAAATAGCTCAAAAGTACATGATTTTTTCCGGTTAGAGACATATTATATTTATAGATAATGAATTTACATCAAAGTGTAAAATCTGCGGAGAGTTTTCCATAACTCGCATAACTCGACAAAAAAACCCAAACAAACAGATTAAGAAATCGCGTTTTTGTATTTATATAAACAAATCTAATGTAATAAGTGACATAATCATGTGAGAGATGGCGGTGTGTTTATATAACTTCAGTTGTGGATTTCTTCTTTGCTATTGACACTATGTTATCATTAAAAAATTGACAATGTTATTAGAACGGATGTTTCTGTCATACAGAGCCGCTGGAGGCAATATAACCGATTCTTGGAGTAGCGATAGCACGTCTTAAAGAATTTAGTAAGTTTTCATTAATTTCTAGTCAAATATTGGAATTTTATTGAATTTATAATTATAAAAGTATCTGGTTCAAAAGTAGACTCAAACAACATACATTACTACAAGCTCTGTAACGTTGTCAGGTAGTGTGAGACACTTCATTTCTTTTTCCTTGCCACCGATCGTCAAAAAAGACTAACCGTGTTAATCTCATAACTTTGTAATACATACTCGCGTGTCGAAGCATAACAGATCAGAAGTTGGTATTGACTCATTGTCCTCTGCGTCTACATCCAGGGGTCAAAAGTAGCTAGAAATCAGCTGTGTGTCATAGGAAGGAAACATTCCTGCCACCAGCTGAATAGTCGTACTCACACGAAATATGGTTACCTGGAGGGGGAGTGGAACTCAGATTCTCTATGTAGATCTCTTTATATTAAAGTTTTGATGTTACTAACGATATCAAATTTGATTAGTTTTTAATTTTATTATTTATGCAGATATGTAATTCATACTGCAATTTATGTTTTTCTTGCAGGATGAAAGACCATAACTATTTGATAAGAAGTTATCTAACCGTTAAACATTAGTCACACGAGCCATAAAACATGTGTAATAAATATCTCTTGGGAAAAATGAACTATAAACTCTGGTGTATAAACTTTTCTGTATGATTTATAATTTCTAAGCACGGCGACATATTTTACAGAATGGTGCGCAATTACTGGTGAACAAATAAAATTGAAGCAGAGATTTCGACTAATGAATCAGGAAAGGCGTATGGCAGGGTATCCATCTCATGAGTTTAGCGGTATAGCGGAATCAACGTAAATTCTTCTGTTTCAATTATCTAATTCTACAAGTAAAACTGAATAGCACAAAATAATCTTAAGTTTTATAAGAAGATATCAGTATTTTACATGAATCTCAAATTCAGCGTTCATGTTTCAATTTCGAGCTATTAGAAGAAAACAGAATGTGTTGATAAGTACTCATTACTGTGATCCGCTGTTTTCGCCCTTTTTCCGGGTCTGCTTTGAACGCAAGCCTCTTCATTTTGCTCTCTGTTTCCACCAACTCTCCATTACTACCGTCGTCCAGTCCTCTCCTCTTATCAGTAAACATTCCTCTGAGCCGTCTATTTCATCGTCTTCCTCTACCTTTTAACGTTTACCTTATATCTTAATTTCATGCGTATTTCCTGGTATTCAATTCCATCCCTTTCTCTTACCACTTCAATCTTACCTCGTATATCCGCTCCAACAGGGTTTTCTTCTTGTTCCTTGTCCTGCCCATTTTATTATCTATGATCTGCTTCTGAGAAATATAATACTGCTTATGTTTAACTTGTTAAGATAGTATTTAACTTCTTCTCTGTCCAGTTTCTCTCAGTTTTCATAGGAACAGTGTCGTAATACCCCAGATAAATTTTTCCTTACTTTTCTATTGAGCATCCTTGCTTCTGGGTGCTAAGTTGTAAAATCACTATGACTTATGGCTTTATGCCTCGTCGATGTAGAGGTTATTATAGACGGGATGGGACTGGGGACAAGTAACGAGGAGGATTTTGGCCATGGCCTTTTGAAGGAAGCATCCCGACATTCACCCGGAGTGATTTGGGGAAACCATGGAAAACCAAAATCTGGATGACCTGACGGGGATTCGAACCGGCGTCCTCCCAAATGCGAGGCCAGAGCGTCAACCGCTCGGTGATTTCAAAACAGATGAACATACAAAATTTTACACCAATCGGAACAATATTGCCTGATTTATTCAGTTCGTAATGGATTGTTGTTAGCCACCAATAAGCAGCCTGGAAACCTTTATCTACTAACTGAACAAACCTAATATCCATTCGTGCGATTGCTACAAAATAATGTTGCCTATTGATAATAAATTTGCCATATTTAAAACTTTTGGTTTTCTCTATTTTATTTTAGATGAGTACATACATGTTCTGAAACACGAAAGCATAAATTATATTTTCAGAGTTGAAATATAAATATTAATTGATTAATGATAATTAATAATTTTGAAATTTTACGTAAACTTTAACACAAATTATATAAATTCTAGCTTTTGCCTTTATCTTCTTTTACGTACACTACAAAATCTCTCGGTGTGCTTGTAAATTATTTAATTTACTAACATTTGGAATGAATTATGTGAGGAATCAAAAGCACGATCACCCAGATTCCTCATTAAAGTACTAGGTACTGCTTTTCAGAAAAATGCTTCGAGCAACCACAAATTTGATGATAGAAAACTCGATTGCTTTGCTACAAGGTTCCGTGCTTTTTATATTACGATTATATGGATCAACTTTAGATTGCGACACAGTGAATGCATTAATGTAGCGATATTATCAGAGATTGTAGTTAAGTTATCCTGGACTAGAATGCCAAATGACTTTCCTACTGATGGAGCGTGCAAACAACGTATTGTATCTTTGGTTTGTAGTATAGCATCTTTGCAACATGTCATATGTTTTATTCATGTATGCCTTATTAACTCCTAGTAGCGATAAATCCTCAAAGTCATGAAAGAAGTTTCCTCGGGCCTAACTACTTTCTCATGTCGGCGTTTCCTGCAGCTCAAAGGTTTGATTTACGTTTTGCGTGTAAACATTGTTCATAACATCTTCTTTGGTGACGTACTTATTCCAGTTCCTTTAAAAGTATCTTTGATGCTGTATTGTTTGAGGCTAAGAACAGATTGATATTTCCTGTTCCCGCACCCGGTATTGTTGAGTCATAAACATATCTCAGATTTTTATCTTGGTCCTGACAGAAATGTTGAATATTTTGAATCTGAGGACTATTTTTTCAAGAATTTTGTCGGGATCAGCGGAGTTATATTGGCAAGTAACAGAGAGGAAAATGCCCATGGTCTGTGAATATACGCATTCACCTAAAGTCATTTTAAGAATCTAGGAAAATTGATATCTTGAGTTCTATTTGAAGACAGGTCTTCCCCAAAGTGAGAGCAGAACCGTCGCTTCATACTTGATCAATATATAAGAGAAACTTGTAAACCTACCGGTTTTCTTTTCCTTCGCTGTTGTAAATCAATTTTTGCGGAGTGGAACATCGGATAAAAGGTGAAAAAAATTGCAGAACCCTATTACTTCATACATTAGATAGTGGATTATCTCGCTCACCGTCAGTGATGTTTAGGAACCAAGCCTTCTTGTTGTTCTAGAAGACAATGTAAACGGTAAATCCGACGTTAAAGTGAAGAAATACGCATAAATGTGGCAACGGTGTGTTCTTTTCTTATTAAAGCAGAAATGCTTTCTCCTTGTTTACCAACATCTATTGGCGATACGGACTTTGGAAATAAATATGTCAGGAAATTCTTGAACCGAACCGAAATCCAGTTATCTTCCAGAGAGGCGCGAGGTGATGGTTACAGAACGACGTGACAAAAAAAAGCGATTAGTGGCGAGACTCCAGCAGAATGTCTGATAAATTTTGAACACAACAATGCTGTCACGGGCGACGAGATAGACCACAGATCGGTCACTGAACTTCACTATCAGTCCGCTCGATGATTGGCCCACTTAAAAACAAATCTCGCACGTGTGTTGCAGACGAGATGGCGAACGGAGTCCCCGCTTGACTAGATGATAACGCTAATTGGTTTCTGCCCCTATGGGTGATATATTTGGAAATTTCCAAAATCGTTGTAATTCCCTTGGGTAACAAAAACCATTAATGTATATATGGGCCATTATTGACATTTAGGCGTTTCGTTCTGTATTTTAGCGAGTATGACAACTTGTACGTCATGTCATGGCTTGTCCACTGTCTGACGTCAGTGGACAAATCAGTCCACATGCCACTGATCCCGGAATTTAGTAGTAAGTTCCAAATATTTTCTGTAGCACACATTACGTATATATATATATACATATATATATATATATATATATATAGGTCAACAACAACAAACAACTATCTATACAGTTCGTGGCCGGTGAAATTACCAAAAATGCAGCCTACACAAACTTGGGACAGTAGTGATAGTGCAAAAAGAGTAGCTGGTATGGAAACACGAACTTGTGCGTGTTAATGAATATATAAAAACTGGCACTGATGATGCCTTGAATAAAGGCGAAACGCGTATGCCATCAAAAGCATTTGGTTTAGTTGCAAGGCAGAAAGAACCCACAAAACAGTTATATATATATATATGTGTAGAATTTATTCTTCGACGATATAGGCGTTGCGTCAAAAATAACTAAAATAAATTCGGTTACTTAACTATTTATTTGGACGTAAATCTCATCTTCGGAGATTTGTTACTTGGCGAATCAACCTTTGTGTCCGTGATGTGGTATGATACGAACATATATACGAATATTGCTCTGGCATTGGTCAATGTTTCTGTTACTGCGCCCAAAGCTTGGTAGTAAAATGTCGTAAATAGGTATTTATTTATTTTAACACTACTTATTCATCTGCCTTGACACTAGACATGGAGCCGATGTAGTCCACGTCAATTAATTCCCGAGGATATTTTATAGTAGGGAAAAGTATAAAATATCTGGGGATGACCCTGATGGAAATTTCTTCGTCTTAATCACAAATCGAAGATCACTGGTTAATTGGTTGACGATCACTGTAACCACTGCAACCGAGAAAACAGAAAGAGAAATCAGAACATTCCAAAGAATAATAAAACGAATATTATTTGACCTATGGCCAACTTTATATATGATTTCATACTTTTTGCTGGAAAACGTTACGGTAAAACCTTCAGTATTTAACTAATTTATTGCTCGTATTACAGAAAGTCGGGCTGACAGAAAACACCAGCAGATCGTTGTCAAGTTAAAAATTAGTCAGACAGAAGGTAGAATGAGAAACAGCCTTCAGTCACTAGAATACAACTTTTATTGTATTCTAGTGACTGAAGCCTGTTTCTCATTCTACCTTTTGTCTGATTAATACAGTCACGTCAATATAGCGAATTATGGATAAAATTAAATTAAAAATTAGTCGTCTTGTCCTTTTACATCAAAAAAGGGCTCTTAAGAGTTATACGTTTCATGGATTCTTTGTGAGAGAACTTCGTGACTACTGCAACCTTCTGAGAGAAAAACATCTTCTGTTATTGATATTAATTCGTATCCGAACAATTAGGCCAAACAGTTTACCTATACAAGAACAGCTTTGAAATTTCTGCTTTTGAGATTGTCTCTGTTGATTTCAGCTTTATATTTTGATTTATTGATGACTAAACGATAATCTAGAAAAATATGGAAACATTAACAATCTCTCTCTGTCCAAGAGAATAGCAGCTCTGCAGAACATTTGAAGGTCGTGTGTGGTTTGTGCAAGTCGAAGGTAAAAGATGTTTTCCAACTGTACTGGTGAAGATGTTTGATACAAATCAAAATTTGAATCGAAATTTCTTCATTGCTGATAAAGTTAAATATATGAAGAATATCAGTCTTCGCCACTTTATGCCCATTTACTTCCACTGAGTTTATCATCTGGCGGAGTGAACAACGCGTGTTTGGAAGCGTCCATACGAAGTATTTCACACAGTGTATTGACTTAAACAGTTCTTATTAGAACAGTAGCTTAAGCGATGTTTTTCTACATTGGTGCTAAGAGATTGAATATGTGACAATCGCGCACAGCGACAATCGCGCACAGTGACAATCGCGCATAACCGGGTCGTCTCTTGCTACCTGCTTTTAGCTACCAATTAGTCACCGCTACAACAGCATGCTGGATTCTGCCCATCCCCTCCTAACCGGACCACACACCACTGTTCGCATTCACTGCTGCCTTGAGTATCACAGTTTTTATCATGGAAGTTACTTCAACTACACATGGAGAGCCGTGTGCGCATTATGACGGGTACAGCTATCGAGAGTTTAGAAAGAAAGAAGATGGAACGATCACCTGGCGCTGTCTCAAAGAAAGATCAAAACAATGTCGTTGAATTTTGAAGAGTAAGGATGCTGCCATACTGAATGTTACAGAGCATATATGTGGACCCCATGACGACGCACGCGTTGAAGTACATCAGAAACTTCATAGAAACTTCACGAGGCAAAGAAGAGAGCTCGAGCAGAAGATAGTTCAATTCCAAAAATTTTCTCTGAGGAACTAGGAGATCGCCATAATAAAAGCTACGAATTTGTAACTGAAATGCCAGCCCAGTCAACTGTCAAGAGAAACTTGTACCGTGTGTAACAAACGCGTCTTGTGACCGCTAGTTACATTAATAAACTATATGTTTATTATTTAAAATGTGGAATATTTTAGTGGGCGTTTGGGCGCAGTGTACATTGTACGAGTGTGGAGCGGCAGATCTGAGAAATGCCAGCAGGCCGGTTCCTAGAATTAGCGAGGGGAGAATAGTGAGTGCCTAATGGAGGGGAGATTTGTGCTTGCCAGGTAGACAAACAGGGTGATCGGCGAGAGTTTTTCTGTTTTGCATGTGGCACGACGAACGAGTGAAGGAAGATTCTATGCCGGCCGGCCAGCACGTTCGGACGATGTGATTTCTGGACTGTCTATTCGTGAGTGGGACTGTTGCTGCGGCCTGGATCCGGACACCCGCTATTTTGTTTGAGCAGATGAGCTCAGGCAAAGGACGACATCTGAGGAACTGTGCTACACTGGTCCATAGCAGAGAAGACCGTCATCCAATGTGTGGCGGCAGACATGTACATTCGGTAATTATACATCGCCACTGTGCTAGCTAGACTTTCAAGTTCATGCATTGCCCAGCTACGACCCTGCAGATAAGAACTCTCATAGCCCGGAGCAAACATCTCTTTCAGAAGTGAAGTCAAAATGTTGGCTTCAATTACTGTTTAACTTTTGTGTATTTTATATAAAATACCCTGGCGCCCACAAAAGGACAACTGCTTATTTTTAACTAATTTGTTATATATGTCACGTGATTAATTGAAATAAAACATTTGTGATTTCTCGTATAAAGTATTCACGCAAGTTCTACCTTTCATGATAATAAAATAAAATAATAAAATTAATTATAATTTTAAATCAGGTAATGATGTCAGAACGATACAATGGCGAACCAAGTGGGGCTTTTCGATTATTAATTGCAAAAATTAATTATGCTATGAACGAAAGACAGCACTATGTCCTTGGCAACTTTCTTATTTTGTAGATAGAAAGTAGTTTGTATTACTTTGCGTAGTTAATGCATGTATAAATTCATGTTGTACTTGTTGATCTTAGATGCAAGTTGGTTCTGCAATAAGATCAGATAAATTTATTTTGTGTGCATTGCGTATGTTAAATAATAATTATCTTGTGTGACATGGGAATTTGCAATGGGTTTTGTCCAAACGCACTCAAATTCTGTTGTATTACGGCGTTGATAATTGTTGTGATGCTTTCTTTATGGCAATTGCAAGTAGTTGTCGAAATATTTGTGTGGATTTCGAACCATATGTCCAGGGTAACGATATCTTTTCATATTCAAACTATTTTTCCTCGAAGGTATTGGATGAGTAAATTATTCTTGTAATTTTTCCATTGAAATTATAGAATGTGCTGTGGAATGTTCTTTGGGTTTGATTTTATTGTGCAATCGCGGATTTTATTGAGGCATTTTATTTGCAGATTAGTGTAAAGTCTTTCTGATGGTGTGTTCTGCAATCCTTATTTCTTTTCCTTGTTGTTGTGTATTGGAATATTCTTTGTGTGTCAACGAAATAGTTGAAAATAGCGTGAAGTTTTAAAGTAATGCGCTTGAGATCCAGTACCATTATTAACATGTCGAAAGAAATCATGGAAGGGTCAAATTTATCACATGAGCCAGCACCCACTAATTCAAATAGGGATCATATCGGGGAAGACAATAATCCTGCAGAAATAGTTTATTCCACTCAATCACCCGCTGAATTAGGGCAGAAGAATTTGGATAATTTTCAGACTACCTCCAACATGAACGCGAAAAAAACGTCTCGGTGATTCCTGCATTGCAGACTCAGCAACACCAGATGAACGATATAGCGGCTTTATTAATGGAGAAATTTTCACAATTATCTGCTCAATTTACAACACAATTTCAAGAATCCAATGAAAAATTGTCTGAACTCTCAGTGCAAATGTCTAGTAAAATCGAGAGTCTTGAAAGAAAACAAGAAATGGCTTGCACAAAAGAATTGAAGAGCAATTTGCTACTTTTCGCGGAGAAATTGGCCGAGAAATAAATGATTTTAAAAAGGAATTAGCTCTGAGATCACTCTTTTAAGCAAAGTCCAGACGGAGTTAAAGTCTTCTTGCAATGTACTTGAGACGACTAACAATGAAATTTGCCGTAATGTAGAAGCGAATAAAAGTTCAATTGAACAAATGCGCACAGAAAACAGTGAAAATTTGGGTCAGATTTCTGAGTTTGCTCATTCAGTAAAAGATGGTGTTGAAGAAAATTTAGGTAAAATGAGATCCGAAGTTGGAAACCTTAAGAATTCCGTGGGAGAAATGGAGAAAAGTCAAAAGAATCTAGAAACATCACAGCGTAACCTTGCTGCCGAAACGGAGGTAAAATTACGTAATTTGGAAAGTAAAATAACCGAAAGGAATAACTCTGCTAGCAACAATGGACAAGGTCAAGCTAGTAGTGCTCAGCTTTTTTCGGGAAATATCGAGTTAAAGCTTCCTAGATTTGGTTCCAAGGGGGAATAAACCCGAAAGCTTACCTCGATGACCTTGAAAGATACTTTCAAATTAAAGCTGTTCCGGAGTCGGCAAAACTTTTAATCATTAGCCAGTCATTTTTTGAAGAAGATCGTTCATGGTTACAAGTAGCGTGTACTCCAGATATGTCGTACGCACAGTTTAAGGAGTTGTTTTTGAATACTTTCTGGTCAGCAAAAATACAAAACCAAGCTAGGATACGATTTTATCAAGGAAAGTACGTGCCTAAGCCTGGTGATTCAATGGAAAGGTATGTGGAACGGTTAGTCGTAAAAAGTCGTTATTTTGACACAGTGATGCCGGACGCGGAGTTCATTGATGTAATAAGCTCACATTTCAGCCCGAGGGTTCAAGAACACATCTCGCCTGTATATGTAAAGTCCATCACGGATTTATTAGAAACAGTGCGGAATCTGGACGCTATAGGACAACGAGCGAGCCGTGAACAGAACGCGGAAAATGTGCAGGACAATCGCTCTAATTCTCATGGATACTTCCGGCCAAATAATCAGAATAACGGGCAAAGTTTCAAGGGAGGTAAAAATTGGAAGCAAGCCCAATCTGGCGATAAGAAACCGTGGAAGACTGATGGTCAGCGGGATGGTCACGGGCAAACACGCGGGGGTTCGCCGGAGGTGAATGCTATTCTAACCGTCGATCCCGGCAATAACATTCAGAATGAAAGTGAAAATTAATTGAGAGTTGGTGCAGCATGTGAAACATCGCAGGGTGACCAATTAAAACAATGAGATTTCGCAGGGGATCCTGAGGGCTCTCCACAGTTTTTCCTTATTAATTTAACATACTGGCGAAATGGCGGTGTGGAGAATGATGCGATCATAGCAAGACCAAAGCATAATCAAACTTTCACTGTAGGGCAACGAGTATTATTACGCACCAGTCCACAATCATACACCAACAAGAAGCTTTTGCAAAGTTTATTATAATATATATATTCCATGCATGGTGAAAAGGATAACCTCAGTTAACAGTCACTTATTCACTAATGGAACCAATGACTTTAACCCCATAATTCACGAAACTTTAAAGAGTATTCTGATGATCTCAAAGTTTTGGTACAGTCGCGCGAGGATCATTTGGTGCAACTTGTTTCTCTTGATAGTGACGATGGGCATATATGTGCCGGAAAAGGATAAAAACTTGCCGAGATAATATGTTGGGACTTGATTTCTGGCAGACAGAAGGATTCCAAAACGTTGGGGTACATTTACAGATAAATTTCTGGAACTTCACAGATGTTGTGTGGCATATCAAATCACCAAGTAGCCAAGGGAAAAGGATCTTCGAGGTACTAGGTAGATAATATTTTATTTTGTTTTGTTCATAAGGAATTACGCGAATCAGCATTCCATGACCAAAATTCTTTTATGCCATGGTGCAAATGTACTTATAAAGTTGTCTTGGGAAATCGGGAAGTATACTGGAGCGGCATCCGCGTACACTTGATCGAGATCATGTTAATTTAAAAATCACGCGAGGTCTGTAACGAATGGAGATAAAAGGGGATGTATATTCAAAGGATGGTGGCGGAAATCCATTACAAATACTTTGCTTCGCGGTGACATAGTAAGAAAATATTTAGAACAATCTTGCATTGCTTTGGACAACCCTGCACTTCATAGATGATGACGTCACTGCTTAAAAGTTTTATTATTATTATTCAGATAGGATATGTTCTCTACCAGTTTATTCATTCATTATATATTAAGATTGTGTTATCCTATGTGTTGAATATCTATGATGATCACAAATTATGATGTATTGCGCTATATTTACTAAGAATGGTGTCTAAGTTAAATTTTCAATTTGATATAAAATGTTATTGTGTTAGAACATCTATATCACTACAATAATTTGTTACTTATAAGGTTACATTTGAAATGGTTATATTGTGTATTTAAGGCTTGCACAAATCTACCCACAATCAGGGATGCGAGTAAGAAAAGTCTATGTACAAAGTAGCCAAGGGACATATGTTCGGTTAAATGTTCATGTCGGTGGAACTTGTGATGGAATAGGTTAGAATAGGTTACCAGATTTATAATTACTGCTAAATTAATGGACGAGGAAGGAAAATTTGTATATTTCTTATTGTGAAAATTTAAATAAAACTAGTTTATTTAAATTTGCCGAACCAGGGGGAATATGTAACGAACGCGTCTTGTGACCGCTAGTTACATTAATAAACTATATGTTTATTATTTAAAATGTGGAATATTTTAGTGGGCGTTTGGGCGCAGTGTACATTGTACGAGTGTGGAGCGGCAGATCTGAGAAATGCCAGCAGGCCGGTTCCTAGAATTAGCGAGGGGAGAATAGTGAGTGCCTAATGGAGGGGAGATTTGTGCTTGCCAGGTAGACAAACAGGGTGATCGGCGAGAGTTTTCTGTTTTGCATGTGGCACGACGAACGAAGGAAGATTCTATGCCGGCCGGCCAGCACGTTCGGACGATGTGATTTCTGGACTGTCTATTCGTGAGTGGGACTGTTGCTGCGGCCTGGATCCGGACACCCGCTATTTTGTTTGAGCAGATGAGCTCAGGCAAAGGACGACATCTGAGGAACTGTGCTACACTGGTCCATAGCAGAGAAGACCGTCATCCAATGTGTGGCGGCAGACATGTACATTCGGTAATTATACATCGCCAATGAAGGACACTGTGCTAGCTAGACTTTCAAGTTCATAGCATTGCCCAGCTACGACCCTGCAGATAAGAACTCTCATAGCCCGGAGCAAACATCTCTTTCAGAAGTGAAGTCAAAATGTTGGCTTCAATTACTGTTTAACTTTTGTGTATTTTATATAAAATACCCTGGCGCCCACAAAAGGACAACTGATTATTTTTAACTAATTTGTTATATATGTCACGTGATTAATTGAAATAAAACATTTGTGATTTCTCGTATAAAGTATTCACGCAAGTTCTACCTTTCATGATAATAAAATAAAATAATAAAATTAATTATAATTTTAAATCAGGTAATGATGTCAGAACGATACACGTGAGAGGAGTATATCACAAGGTTGATTGCGGAAATTTCTAGTCCTTTACGACCAAATTTTTATTTTGATGTTACTGATTGACATACAAAAGTTTCTTTCTTCTCTTCAACCTCACTTCCAGGTTCATCAGATTTTCTTGAAATACACACCGTAAGCAGACAAATCTAAGATTACATTTGTGTTTCACGATAGCAAAAATAAATTGTAGAGAAAAAGACTACGTTTGTTTTATTGTGTTTGAATGTTTATTTTCCATTTCCTCTATATTCGGTATGGTGACTCACAGTGTTACGGCGCACGATTTGGGTACTGAAGGTCCTCGGTCCAAGTCCCGGATTCCATTGTATGTAATTATTACAGGCCTTAAAATTGACGTTCACCTCTGGCAAAGCTTTAGTGTGATGATGATTTGTCAGTACTGCGTTCCGTAAATAATAAAGTACACGGGAGAGGGGAGACTGTGGTCTGACCCTTAAACTGTGCGCGATTGTCGCTGTGCGCGATTGTCACTGTGCGCGATTGTCACGACACCAAGAGATTACCCCTTGAACATTAGTTAACCTATTATATTTATGCTTTCTCAACAGTTCCTTGTATCCTTTATTCTTTCCAACGTTCAGTTAAAATAGGAGGCTCAAGGTCCGTCTGCTCTACCCCCACTCCGCTGCTACATTCGAAGAGAAAATTTGTTTCTCGGCTACTTGGACACAGCGGTCAGCTCGGAGAGGTAGGAAGGGAGGGGGAGGCGAGGTGAGGAGAGGAACAATCCCGGGGATACTAACTTCAGCCTCCAATTCGAAATGATCAGGTTATAGCTCAGTTGTTTTATGAAAGACAATATTTGGGTCAAAGTATTATGGCATAAGAAAATGCAGCTTATACGTAGTGAATCCAGAAAAGGATTTTGCAGAAGAGAAGAGAGGCGAAGGCGAGCGAAACGAGAAATATCAACCACCCCAGGTTACAATAGGAGATCGTAGAATGCAGTGAAAATTAGGTGGACAGACAAAGTAAGAAATGAACGAGTTTTGGAAATGATGAGTGAAGTTTGTGGAATAAGCTTACAGAAAGAAGAGACAGGCTGGTAGGTCATATTTTGAGACATGCTGGATTGATTAATTTGCTGGTGGGGGGAACAGTCGAAGGTAAGAACTGTAGAGGAAGACAGAGATTAGAATATATGAAGCATATAATTGAGGACCTGGGTTGTAAGGGATATGTAGAGATGAAGAGGTTAGCACAAGATAGGAAGGAATGGAAGATTGCATCAAACCAGTCGAAAGACTGATGAAACCAAACAAAAACAAAAGTTTTTATGCTTTGAAGATAGAACTGAATGATGTTTTGCTAGTACTTCTGTTACTTGAGTTCTTGTTTCATTTTCACAGTAGTTAGATCAGTAAACGCAACGTATTATAATAATTTCTTGTCGTTATTGTAACAGTTTTGTTTATCCTCTTAGGGGGAGTCCAATAATTAGGTGAGGTGAAATAGGAGGGGAGAGAGGTTGACAGAAATATTTTTTTTTAAATTATGGCTTTACGCCTCGTCGACGTCGAGGTCATTAGAGGCGGGATGGGACTGGGGACAAGGAACGGAATTCAGTCATGGCCTTTTGAAGGTAGCAAACCGACATTCGCACAGGAGTGATTTGGGGAAACCATGGAAAACCCAAATCTGGATGCCCTGACGGGGATTGTAACCAGCGCCCTCCCGAATGTTACGCGAGAGCGTTAACCGCTCACACACCTCACTCGGTCGCGGAAATCTCACGAGAGCTTTTCAAATTGCTGGACAGTAGAGCTGAAAACAGGCCCATAAACGACGCGGATGTCGACTGTAAAAAGGGGGAAGGGTACAAACGCCCTTGGAAGCAGGAGAGGTAAAAAAAGTATAAAAATACTATGAGGTCGATTAACATGAGGGGGGGGGGTCCCGTCAAAATCTCACGTCATCTTAGGGGGAGGGGTGGTACAACTAGCTCTCACCAAATCTCACCGGAGAAGGGGAGAAGGGTCCGGAATTCCGTAAAACTACCTCACGTAGTTAATGGACGCCCACTTATGGAAATACACTCCCAGACATGCTGCTGTATTTTCGCATCTCAGTTTCGTCGTTCTTAAGAATAACCGTGGACCACACATTTCAGTTATTTGTGTTTAAATCTTAGTGCCAGTCCTGGTGTCATTTTGAGATTGTATTCTTAGTGATGGTTGAGTGTCTTCTCATTCTTGTTTGGTAGGAGAATCAGTCGCCGATTGTAGGTAAGCTCGGCTTCGCTTTGCCCGCGGCAGAAGTCCTTTGCACCTGTTTATCGCGATCGTTTGGTGTCTCTTATTGTCGGCGCCTTTATCTGCGGGAGGCACTTAGCCCGGCCCGTCATGAGCCAGCCGGTGTGCCCCTCAATGGGTTATCTGCCGTTGTTTCCCGGCCGCTCCGCCGTCGAAGCCCGACCCATAAATTGAAAGCGCAGATAGCATCGGCCCAGGAATGCGGGGGCGGGCCCCGAGGGGCCAGCAGGTGCCCGCTCGACTCGATGGACCAGCAAGCCTGGCTCAGCTATTCAGCTGCATTATGCCAATCTCGAACCACATAAGTGAGGGAATTGGGTTACAAAACTTTGGTCAGACCATTGCCTGAATACGGTGGTGCAGTTTAGGACTCACATTTTGGGCATCAATTGGAGAAGTTGGAGTTACCGCAGGATCAGTCAGTAAATAATATGATAAAGGAGCTGGATTTAGAGTCATTGGAAGACAGAAGAAGGGTGTGAACAGGGCGGTGAGAGGGTATGAAGGGGTGTTAGTCGAAGAATTAGGAGTACTGCAAGGAAAGGAAAAGATGACCATTGGGACAAACTGGCACTCCATTTTATGAATAAGTAACTGTAAAAATTTTCTTTTATGGATTAGGGTGGTATGGGTTGGAATAAATTACTAAGGGAAGTGATGGGTAATTTACAAAAAAAGCAGAACGAATTTAAAATTGAAATTCGTAAACGAGAAAAGTAGACAGATGGGGAAATTTAACGCTTAATGCATGAAAGACTCTATGTCTGCTCCTGGGTATGCTTTACAGTCTAGAACTTGATTCCTGAATCTCTGTTTGACCATGATATAATCTAGCTTATATCTGCTGTATCCCCTGGACGTTTATCTGCCTGCATGGTTCTTAAACAGTGTGTTTGCCACAACTCGCTTATATCTTTCACAAAATTCTAACAACCTGCTTCCTCGCTCATTTGTATCTCCTAGACCAAAACTTCCTACAATATTCTCCTCTTTTCCTTCTCCCACTTTCACATTCCAGTCACCCATGATCATTAGATTTTCCTCCCCCTTCACATATTGGTTCAATTTAGGTGTATATTTTCTCTATTTCCTAGTCATCTTCCTGTGACGATGGCTTGTACACTTGTACTAACGTGGTTGGGGCGGGCGTAGTTTCTAACCTCATCAAAATAATCCTGTCACTAAACTGTTCATAACAACTCACCCGCTTCCCCACTCTCTTATTAATTACAAACCCTACACCAGTAACTCCACTAACAGTTTTGGGTGTTCCTCAGACGAGAACTATTGTACATCCTTCCACTTAATCTCACTAATCCCAACGGCATCTAACTAGTCATTCCATCGCTTTTTTATGTTTTCTAACCTATCTGCCCTATTATAACTCGTAGAACTTTTTTATCCATTCTGATGACTCCTCCCTGAGTAGTTCCCACCCAGAGATCCGATTGGGGGACTATTTTACGTAGGAATAAGCCATTATGATATATGTAAATTGAGAGAATTACATGTTCTCGGGATACTCTTTGGGTCTTTAGTGCAGTAGTTTCCCGTTGCCTTCTGCATCGCCATGCCGTTGATCATCAGCTTTTAGGGGTTGTTTCCAACCCCCCGGGACCGCTCCCTGCTCTTCTGCCCTCCTTTTTGAGGCCGTTGGCTAGCAGTGGGTGACTCCTTATACCGGGAATCTTTCAGTCACCAGAGCCTCGTCCGTGCAAACAAAGTGCACCACGTGAAGGAGAGGTTGACAGTTGGTTGGAAAAGGCTATGTAGTCTCTCCCAAACTTTACACCCCTGTCTTTCGATTATGTTAAAATAAAAGGAGTTAGTCATTCTTTCTGCGCTGCAATCTTCACCTCTTTTTTTTATATCTTTGTTCTTACCGGTAACCTTAGCTTCACACTTAAAGTGTTTCCCACTGTACGGCGTTATCTAAGCTCAAACTTTTCGAAAGTACCTTCACACACCGTGCAAGCGAATTTTGTTTATTTATATTTAACACAACAAATGCCCCTCCCCCTCCTGGATGGAAATTATCACCAGAAGACCAGTTAAAAGATTTAGGAGACCGTTCACCTAACTTACCGTTTGACATGGTGATGGTGATTCAAGGTAACATATTCAATAATAGATCTAGAGTTCCTCATATGACTTATGCATTTGCGTGTAAATGTTTTTTGCATATGAAAAGTAATGAATTTTGTTTCCACTGTAAGCTGTGAAGTGTGTTATTAGTTAGTATCCACCATTTCCTCCAAATATTCCAATTATCTTTGTACCTTCTTCCTAGCATGTAAATAGTTAGTGCTTATCACAAAGTACTTACTTTTCTTTGTTGCATGGATCTGTTTTTATGAAATTTCATAATTTTTTTCAATCATCCTTTCTCTTCTTCGGCTGAAATTGACACAGTGATTGCTAAGTATCATGTGTTTGTTAACATGAGTTGTAAAACTGAACGTAAAATACATGTAAATAACAGTTTCTGCGACAATTTTTGACACTTATCTAATCTTTACGGGAGAGATCTATCGCCTGAAACGTTACATTTAACTACCTGTCCCTTTATCGGTGGACAGTTGATTCTAAAAGCTGGATGTTAAGTTGTACGAACACCGCCCCCCTTAGCTTTTGAACGTTAGGCTAAGCCACAGTACACGATGGATACTTCGCAATTCGCATTTCTTCGACCAATTTAGTGAATGTTTCAAGTTTCTCGTTTGCTATCTACCTAATCCATTATCACTCTGATCTACCGACCAGATACGGCGTGATTTCTAGCTACGGATTTGTAGTTTGATAACTTCTGTAATACCTGTATAATGACAATTCCAACTACTGTTTTCCTGTTGCGATGTTTTTGTTTCATTCAGGCAGGTAACGATATGAAACCCTTCTAAATGCACCTGATGAGCACATCTCAAAGTTTTATCCCAATGATGGAGAGTGAAGAATTTTTCTCTTTGTTCCCACGAGCGAAGGAGCCCAGAACTGTTGACTCTTATTGGGACACATTTCCACAGCCGGAGATGTGGATGACAGCCAAGCGCCGAAGGCTAAAGTTTTACAGATAAACCCCGGTATTTGGGGAACAGTAATACCGTAGGAATGTGTGGATTCCGTTTCGACAGCTGAGAGCGGAAAGTGCCGTTGTGTAACGCGCTTACGGTTGATTCAGAGCATCTCTTGCGCTGCGCCATGAGGAGCTCGTCTGGGAACTCAAAGGACTTCCTGGACTGCGCCGGCGCCAACACCATCGCCATATGTCGCCGGCGATCCTCAAAGACGGCGCCGGAAGTAGAGCGACGCTGTTCTGCGAAGGACCTGCATCCCGCCCAGTCATCCATCATGGCCTTGGCTCGACTTCTCACGCCTCGAACTGCTCGCTACAGCAAGGCCGCCATCCCAGCAACACCTAGATCACAAGTAGAAACCACCTGTGTGAATATACTACAACTTCACTGCAACCCGTTCCCCTGGTCTGGGGAAACTGTTAAACTCAAATTTGAGTAATGGTAAAGTTGAAGATGAATTAACATAAGCAGTTGAAGGTAAATGTATTTTCGTCAAACATAAATAATATACGTGAATCCAGTTACGAGATTACCTACTAAAACAAACATTAAAAAATCTGGAATTTTACAGGTATTCTTAGCCAACGATAATATATGTGGTCAGAAGTATTCGAGGGCGGCTTCAAACGCACCGTTAACAAATTGTGCATTTAAAAGTTAGATTCACGTGTTAACTTGTAGTAATAGTTTGCGCGTTGACGCTCGTAATAGGCAACAAAGGACGCTCAGCGTTGCCATTTTATAATGTTAGAGAGAGAGAGCGCTACGCGAGAATATTCCGAAGTGTGGCAACAGCGCGAGTGCACTCAGCAACCAATTTCCCTGGCCAGAGCCATAATCGGTTCCATGCTGCTGCTTCCTCCACATCTGATTGTGTAAAAAGAATCCCGATACTACCATAAAAAAGATAATGTGGCCAAAGCGAGATTTTGGAATGAAATTGAAAAAAGGTTGAAAAAGTAGACTTTTGCACTGAATGAGTTGCAAATTATGTGTGGCGTTATGCAGCAACATGTCTCTTTGCAAAGGGTTGTTTTACTTATTCTGTTTCCTGGATCACCCGAGGTCTCAGCAGGTATTGGTATATTGTTTTCATGGTGTTCTGAAACAATTTTTTTTTTTTGTTTTTTTTTTTGTCATTAGAGCCGAATAAAGACATGGGGCAAAGAACGGGAAGAAAATCACGGGAAAAAATCTGGATGAGTGGTCGGGGATTTGAGCCCGAGTACTTCCATTTTTTTTTAAACTGCTTTACGTCTTTCAAAAGCGAGGTCTTTAGAGACGGGAAAGGATGGGGGCAAGGAATGGTAGGGAATTCGGCCATGGCCTTTTTGAGGAAGCATCCCGGCATTTGCCTGGAGTGATTTGGGAAACCATGGAAAACCCAAATGTGGATGCTCGGACGGGGATTCGAACCACCGTCCTCCCGAATGCGAGGCCAGAACGCTATCCGTTACACCACCACGCTCGGTGAGTACTTCCAAATAACAGCCCTGAGAGTTACCACTCGCCTACAAGGCTCGTTCGATTCTAAAAGAGAGAGGACTATTCACAAGGGCAACATTATACGCTGATATTCCATAGCGTAACTTCTTTCAGTCAGATTCTGCATAACTGTACTTAACCCCACTCATGGCCCACTCGATCTCTAAAACCATGATGAGGTGAAACCAGTGCCACTGAGGTTCGGAGCTGTTCGTCTAAACGACCATCAGACCTCTTTCCAGTTAGTCCAGTTGTTCTTACTGCTACCAAACATTGTTTTGAGGAAAAATCCATACCCCTGTATGGAATGTCAATCGAATCACTGGCGCTAACTATAAGTTGGTTAGTTAAGCCCCACGTATGTCCAACAGTGTGTTATGGACAGCAATAAGTTCGCTGTTCTGGAATGTAAAAGCATGTTAGTCAAGGTCACCGTAATACTATTGAGAATGATACGGGCGGGGGATGAATTTGAGCTCGTCATCGTGTCCTTTCCTGGCGTGGAACTGATTCTAGACGGAATGTCACGAATTATGTACGAAGTTTGTTGATTTTCTTCTGGCGAGCTCTTTGTAAGATATCTGTCGTAGCGCCACATACTACTATAATAGTGATGATCCGATACAAGAAAATACGAGTAAGTACTCGATACTTTGTTTCGATACAGAGTACTTTTCGTATTCGAATTAATCCATTCGATACTTACTCGGTATCGGAAGAAAAGTACTTGTATCGAATTGAAAGTATCGAAACGCACCCGGTGTTAAATTCTAAATGCATCATCCCTGCTGCGCCACTCAGTCGCGCCTGCGAAATTAATTTCCCGCTGACGTCACGTTGGTAGCATTGAAAATCAAACAAAATCAATCTTAGAATAGGCAATCTAATCTCAAAGAGTTTACTTTAGGTCCCTATTTCATTGTAATAAAGTTGTACTTGGCGCGCATTTCGCTATGACTGGCCAATGGTCGCTCCCGCGCAGCCCCACACAAAAACTAAGAGCTATGATTCATAAGCAACTAAGTAGCCCATGTGAATCGGAAGAAGAAGCTGCTTCAGCTAGCGTTTCACAGGAATATCACGTCTGGAAACATCACAAAGAAAAAGAAAACGCAAAGTCTCTCTCTATTTGTCAGACACTGCAATGTCTCTATAAAGCAATCCATTTACAGAATGGGAAGAAATGAAACTTATATTTCCTTGTCTGTATAAATACGCACAACAGCATCTTATTGTTGCAGCAACGTCAGTATTGAGTGAATGTTTGTTCTCTATTGTGGTTGAAACAATGACACACAAAAGAAACAATTTGTCGCCAAAATATTTGGAACATTGCTTTTTTGGGAAACCCTCCAAAAGCGGACTTTTATTATTTAAAAGGTTAAAAATATAATAAAAAAATATTTAAAGATATGACAAAACCTTCAAAGTTTGCTTAAAATGTGAGTTTTATTATAATTTTAATAAATACATAAAAATGTTTACTGAGTGTTATATGATTTTATTACACTAGGCAAATAAAATAAACAATTTAGCAACATGTCAAGTATATTTTTATATTTCGACATTAAAAAAAGTATCGATATGTGTAAGTATCGATACTTTTGTAGTACTCATATGAGTAAGTATCGTAAGAGAATTAGAGTACTACTTATTGAAGTAGGTATCGATATTTTGATGGTATCGGAACATCACTACATACTACCCGCCAAATCTTGTCCTATATCTTTGGAGGGGGCACGGGCTGCGATATCGAGTGATGTCAGTTACATCGCCTTTGGCTCTGCGTGACTACTTTCTTGGGTTCCTGACATCGCTTAACTCTCTCATACGAAGTTTTCTAGACATCACACTCTCTCCCAACATTACACGTTTCTGTATTTTGACATGGGTTTTGTCGAATACGTGGACCGACATCTTGCTAATTTTTGTTTATTTCCAACATATACAACTTCACCCACAGGAGGTGTCTACTGAAATCAGAAGGAAGTTCAACGGCGTAGATTACGTTCGCAACGAAAGGAACCAGAAATAACGTTTCCTCATCCACATCGCGCGTCGCACTCCAGATTAAGCGCAACAAAAAGTGTTATCCCTCGGCTGTCGAATGTGGGATGAAGAATGGGGACTGCAATGAAAAACTGTTTCTCCTGATTTTGTATTATCAGTATCATGTCAAAAGAAGGCTGTGTGTTAAAGCGTCCTTTGTGTAGCTAGCTGGAGTAATGTGACGTAACGAGAGAGACGGGCCGCATTCCACAGCTCAGCTGTTCTCTCGCCGCTACAAACCGCTTTAACATGCAGTTTTCCGACTAAAGACATAACGTCGACGAGTAGTATAGAAAATTGAAGGACTAGTTGTAACAGTCGTTGCTTTCATTTGAAAACCGCCTTCTCTTCTTGGTCGATGCTGGAAAGTTTCTGTGATCTAATAATTTTTTAATTAAATTTTTACAGTTAAGCAAGTTCATAGCTGACACATTATACCTTACAGCTCGCGGTATCTGATTAGATTCGCTTGTATACATGAACTAAGACGTCCCATGAAGATGGGCATTTATTTTTTCTCGGGGTGTATTTGGTACCTTTGTATTTTTATTGAATTGCTTTGTTCAAAGTTGCTAATTGCATCGATTTTTTATTGTATTTTTTGGCCAAATTATAACAAATTCTGAAGTTTTATATATATATTTTTTACAAAGATGTCCCCGAATTAATATTAAATGTTTACTTTTCCATAAGGTCTTTCTTTATAGTGAAACTGTGGAATGTATACTATTGTTTTAAATTTAGGAAGACCGGATTTTCGAACTGAAAGCCAACTGGGTACAGGAATTCGCTGCCATCTCGGTATATATATATTTGCGTAGCCAACAACGCTCAGTTATACATATGGTGTTTCCTGGGTGTATTATTACTGTATATCTACTTTACTTTTTAACCAGTGCAGGTCGACAATGGAATGGCTTCTGCATATTGTAAAATTCAACCCCCTACATCTCCATTACTCTACATAAATTTCTATATGCTAGAGCGATTTTTGATTGAGGCCACAGAGTCGCAGCTTCAAGTGTCAAAAAATATTATGCAGTGTGTCTCAAAAATACTTTTCCAAATTTATGTCCGAAAATCCTTCGGTTTTGAGTTATTAACAACCGAACATTTAACATGTTTCGAGGTACTATCCAACAATGTAAGTTTGTAACTACTAATTTCGTTAGATAATCCAGTAACGTTATGAATACAACATGTCGTTCATGCATGATGGGACTCCAGCATATGTTAGTCACAGTGTTTGACATGTACTAGCTGATATCTGTCATGAAAAATATATAGGTGGGGGAGGATCAGTTCCATGGCCTGCATGTTTCCCTGACCTCAATCCTTTCGATTTTTATCTATTCGCACATGTAAAATAATTGGTGTATTCAACAGACATCCCTAACGCAGAGAGGCTGCATCAGCGAGTTATGGACGCCTGCCTGACCATTCGACTCGTACGGGAGTTTTTGAAAGGGTGCATGCGTGTAGTAGGCATAGGACAATTTGAGCATTTATTATGAGTTTCTGCACTGCGGGATTTTAAACAACAATAATAATAATAAACTGAATAGTAATACACTAAAAATATCAAACACATAATTTGTCACTGCAAACTGTTCATTCTTCAATAACTCAAAAAGGAAGGATTTTCGGTCATATGATTATATGAAATTTATTTATTGTTTTGGCGTGAGAAACCCGCTCCCAGAAGTTTGTAAAAGTTTATTTGAGACACCCTGTGTTACATAGTACAATATTTTTCTTTGCTGTATTATATACTGTTAGTAAAATTTATGGTATACTAACTAACAAAAACAATTTTTAATTTTATTAAATAGCAAAATTTAACAAAATGGTATTTTTGACAATGTAATAGACGAAATGGAAAAAAAAACATGACATTTAATCCTATATAAAAACTTTACGTCACGTCTCAATTAAGCACTACCGGCACTAGAAAAAGACGTTGTATTTTGATACTAGAAGCATAATATTCACTTTTTTATTTTGAAATATCTTATGAAAACGAGTGTAAAAATGAAGAATGAAAATGAGCTGAGTGTAACCAGTGAAATAATGAAAGTTCTATAGAACCACTGCTTAGCAAGCATAAAGTTGAAAAACTATTGCAAAATATAAATGTGAGTGGAATGAATGAAGTATAATATTTTTTGATGACATTCAATCTTAAAAAGCGCAAATGCCACAGTAAAATATAATTTCTTAAGCATAAATGAAGCGTAAGTATTTGCACAACAAGTCTTTATCTTGTATCTTTAGATTACTATATTTTCTTGCAATTTACTATTTTTTTTGTCCGGTTTAGCAAAGAAACTATATTTTTTATTCTTTACATAATTTGGAAACTTAGAACCGAGCGTGGTGGGTGATCAGTTAACGCTCTGGCCTCTCATTCGGGAGGACGCCGGTTCGAATTCCCGTCCTGGCATCCAAATTTGGGTTCCATAGTTTTCTCGAATCACTCGAGGCGAATACCGGGATGCTTCCCTCAAAAGGCCATGGTCGAATTCCTTGTTCCCAATCCCATCCCGCCTCTAATGGGACGTCGACGAGGCGTAAAGCCATAATTAAAGATGGGACTAGGGATAAGGAACTGGAAGGAATCTGCCATGGCCTTTTTGAAGGAAGCATCCCGGCATTCGCCTGGAGTGATTTGGGTAAATCATGGAAAACCCAAATCTGGATTCCCGGACGGGGATTCGAACCTTGCATCCTCCCAAATGTGAAGCCAGAACGTTAACCGTTCACCCACCACTCTCGGTTTTAACACGTTCATTGTTTTTTTTTTTTTCAGGCTATAGAGTAATGTAATTAGACTATGAGAAATAAATATCTCAAGTGTCCTAACTATCCATACTGAAGAGTTTTCTCTTAATGGCGGGATGTTCATTTCTTCCCAGGGTTGACGTCACACCTACCTGGGAAATTCGAATGGGGTGTTTTCTCACATCAAGCGCGCTCTCATTAGTTCCCAGGGAGTTCCACCTGTTTATTTAAAGAAAGGAACATTTTGGTTATCTGAGATTAGAAAATGACGGTCAAACGAAATTATGCTTCTCATTACATGACAGTACGTAAAGTATTTGCACATATGATTTATCATTAGGCTAGTCTCCGGCTTCCTATCCACACATACCTGCAGCTGTTTGCAGTAATGTCAGAATATTTTCAAAATAAATATGTGATTATCGGTATTATTTAGTTTGACAGTAACGTAGGAAGTGTGCAGAGTTAGCTTTGACAGTTAATATTCTAGCGAATTTATTTTACCGATGAGGTTGCTAGGTGTCGAAAGCTAAGCAGAGTCCTAGCGTGTAGTTGTTGAAACTGAGAGGACCGAACATCAACTATTAACAGACGTAAAGGCTGTGGATCCAGCTATAGCGAGTTACTTGCCATAGCCGGCCCCATCCACTTTTCATAAATTATCATACACTGTAATGCAGAGAAAACTAATATGACTTCCAGATCTCGATGACCTTCCAGTTTTGTTATCCTATGATATCTATTCCCAGATTTACCGATTCATTTTTAATTTAAGAATAATAACGGAGTGAAATGTTTGTAATTTTGTATCCAATCTGACTAGATGTTCCCTTGTCAGTAGTTTCAAAAGATTTAGACTTGTATCTTTTTTTATAATTTGTCAGAAATTCCCTGAAGTGCCAAAAGACGTCGGTTACCTTCTAATATTACGAGGGCTGGCGGTGTGCAACAATTGACATTATTTTAACAAGTAGTCTGAAGTCCCACGTAGAAACTGTGAAAGTCTTTCCGGTGCAGGACTTTTTGTACGTACTGACATTTCGATCATGCCCCAGATGTGTTCAACCGTATTCATGTCTGGCCCAAATCATTCACTGGAATAGTCCAGAATGTTCCTCAAACCAATCGTGAATGATTTTTGCCCGGTGACATTGTCGTCTTGGAAAAGTTGCTCGTAGTTTGGAAACATTAAGGCCATGAATATCCATATAGCAGAAACATAACCACTTGCTATGCAGTGTTGTTGTACGCCATTTTCCCGCAGATGCTCAGTAAATTAAATGATAGAAATTACGCCATGCAACGTTTTTTATGCTTTAATGCCGTACTTGTTTCACCTCTCATCAAGGCCTCATCGGCGACGAATCTATTTTAAAGTGTAGACGCAATGTGCAGCTGCCAAGACAAATGGATTTAGTGGAAACATGCTTTGGAGAAAAAGCAGAGTTGTGTGGTTACGAACCTGAAACCACTAACGTAAATAGTAAATAATCATAAAATGTTTCAATATAATATTACGTCATACTTGTACATCATATAATAAGTTTGTAAACTCAAGTTAAAATTTTAAAATAGATTCGTCGTTGATGATGCCTCGATGAGAGGCGAAAAGCGTATGGCATTAAAGCATAAAAAAGTTGCATTGGCGTTATTTCATTATTTAAAAATAACCGCTCGCAATCAATTGTCTTTTCAGTTTTGTCATAGCTCGCAGTCTATACCATGTAAATACAGCCCATACCAAGATGGAGTCACTACCATCTATTATAGTGCCTTGGTGAGAACCTTGATTTATGATCTCGTGGAGTCTGCCATCAGTTCTGCCATCAGTTCTTACCAACTGAAATCTTGACTCTTCTGACCAGCAACTTATATAGGGTCCAACCTGTATGTTCACTAGCCTATGAGAGACGCTGTAGCTGATGACGTTTTGTTAACAGAGGCACTCGTGTCGGTCTTCTGCTGCTGTATCCCATCAACGACAAACTTCGCTGCACTGTCCTCACAGACGCGTGTGCCGTTCGTTCCGCAATGTGTGTTGCTGTTCTTTAACGCAGTGTTGCCTGTTGCCAACAATGACGTCGCTGGTCTTGGTGTTTGTTTTTTTCATTGCGGAATGATTGATCCGATAGCGAAAATCGTATCGCTGTTATAGCAAAATGAAAAAGTATGGCATTTTCAAGACGCTCCTCCCATTCGTAATGAGTCTAATGTTTTTTTAATCAGTGTATTAATTTGTATTAGGATTCCGCAGACATAAAAACGACAGCTACTTATCTGGATTTTCACGTATATCGAAAGTCATAATCGCTGTTAAGGTCATAATTCGAAGAAATCCACTCAAGAAACGGAATATTAGAATGTCCTGTGAGACGAATGTGTCTAAAAAATGAATGAGTCGTATTTTTTTAATTTTTAAATGTTTTCTAGACAATGTATCGGACATTTGTTCACTGCGATCTTAAACAGAGTAGCAAAATCAGAATGGCTCTTGATGACGTGCGCAGATGAACTTCGCAGAAAAATCTTATTCACCTTTGAAAAAATCTTCACCGTTCATGTAAAAAGAGGTACTCGAATGTTAGGATTTGTGGCTCCAAATTGTTCTCATGGAGTCACATCCCAGCGTTAGTTATGGTTGGATGAGGAGTTTCTTACGAATGATCATGGATTTGCATTTTTGTAAGGAAGACGTCAAAACATCAGCCCAGGCGTATAAGGAATATATCCTGGAAACCATTGAACATGTCCTTCTTCAGAAATCAGCCATGGGCGTTTCAGAAAGATTCAGGGCAGCTGACACGATCAGGATCATCGCAACTTTTCTCCAAAATAATTTACCTTATTTCATATGTATTGATACGTTAATCCTCTAGAACAGCGATTTTCAACTTTTGTCAACCCGAGGACCAGTAAAATATTAAAAATAATTATAGGGACCAGTAAAATGTTAAAAATAATTCTACGGATCACTAACTTACTTGGGCATTTTTTTTCCTATATACAAATTATTAAAAAATCTTATCAATTATCACCGGCTCAAACCGCGGTTAATGCTCATGCCATTTGCACAAACTGGTTTGCGCAAGTCAGTTTGTGCAAATGAACTGAATGAATTGTCGCCGTTTACCCGTTCAGTTTGGCTTGCACAATTTTGAAGTGTGGAACCCCGAAAATTATAGTTTGCTGTGTTCAAAATGGAAAAGTTTGACGAAGAACTAATTGTTGCAAAGGCTGTGGTTTGCATTATGAAGAAAAGATAAAATTAAAAGCGAATTAAAGGAAATGGTCTAAACCGTGGTTGCTAAAAAGGTTTTTTTCGTCATACCAATTTAATAGCTGAATTACGCGGTGTGGCTGACGATCTTCGCATCTATTTGTGTATAGACAAAGCCAAAAACCAAAATTTTCCAAATTTAATAACAACAATAATTTCAAAAGTAGACAGTGCTTGCAGTTTTTCTACCAAAATGTTATGCTCATCAGATTTAGCATTGCGGCCGCTGTATCCTTTAATCTCAACTTTCCACAAACACGGAAATAGATTTTACTCTAGCCAAACTTTTGGTTTGCGCAAGCTTCATGCCTGCGTTTACATGCAACGGTTTACTTGCACAAACTTACTTGCGCGTGCCAATTTGTACAAAAGGCTTGAGCGTGTAGTAAACGCACTTCAACACCAACAATAAGGCGCCCAGAAAAAGGCCGTTAACTTAATATTGAAAGGACTTCTGCTCCTTCTCTGATACTGACTTGAAACGTATTTAGTTAACAAACTATTACAGTAAAACTTCAGTTATATTCTGGAAATACTATATTTTTGTTGTTTCATGCAATATTCACGGCTTTGGAAAGTTTGAATTATAACTAATACTTGCTTAGAACCTTCTACGGTAGAGAACTGAATTCATTTGATGTTAAGAATTTTTCTAATTTATTTTTTGATATGATATCGGCAAATCGGTTGAAATTAAATTTTTAATATTCTCCCTGCCGACGATCTTCGCGGACCACAGGTTGATAATCACTGCTCTAGGTAACACATTATGGCACGTTTTGGAGGACATGATATTCCATAAGAGATTCAGCAGTACTGAATCATTGTAACAAGCTTTAATTTGAGCTGTCACTCCCTTTCATAATGAACGAGGTATGTGCTGCAATTGATGGATAGCCGGTGAGACTTAAAGACTACAATAAGGCCAAAGGCGGTCATTTTAAATGAGTGTGTCATATGTCATATACGTATGTTGCTACAGGAACAAAATTTAATCATTTTTTTAAAAAAGTTATTCGTTTATTGCATTACATTCCAAGAAATATAGAAGGCTCTGTCAAAATCATCGTTGCTGTAAGAGGCAATCCAGCGGCCTCGCTGGGTGTTTGCTACCTGGCTGTGTTTACCCTGTTCACCCTCATTTGGCGACAAAAGGTCAAGTTTCCCTTGCCCCACTCCTCACTTCACCACCCCCCTCTTGTTGCCTATCCCTCCGAGCTTACCGCTGTTTCCATGCATTGAGTGACAAATTTGTCAGCGGACACTCTTCTCCCTTGGCATGTAGGAGCAAGGGCAACGGAGTGGGGACAGAGTAGAGTGACCTTGAACCACCTCTGTTAACCCAACGCCCTATGATGAAAAGTACTGAGTACTGCTGTGCAAAAGTGGCCATGCGAATATATCCTGGCATTCTTTAGCTTCGGTTTCTGCTTACATATGTTTAAGTATAGGCGTTTATAAAACTGAATACAACCCGTTAGCTTACTGTCTCACGATTGGTGCGTTGGAGAATTATGTGTGGGTGGTTGTGATTGTTTGGTGCACGCAGGTGGTGCGTGTGGTGCCCTAGAGGCAGCCTAGTCGCGCCAGCTGATCACCAGGGTCATCCAGAGACAAGGCGCCGCTTATCACTGCACTTTCAATTGCTCAATGGGCGCCTAATTAACGACCAACACACTCTTGATAAGAATACTTTGTATCCACTGCGCTTCAAACACTCCGGCTTATCAGTCTCAAGGAGACGTATATGCGTTGCAACTGTTTTGTTATTTTGTTTCGTATCAGCAACATTATGTACTTGACACGTGCAGAGTGTCTTTGGCGACAGCCTGCGTTCATAAAAATGATTTATGAGTGATAATGAGTGTAACAGAAATCTTAGAGGAGAAAGATTAAGTGCGTGCCGTATGTGATATCTGAACACATCCCCCTCCACAGCCAAATCCCGGGTAGATGTAACGGATGGTTTCTCGGTGCGTTCCCAATTGTGAAAGCGCTAGTTGATGAAAATGTGGTGTGTGATTTTAGTATAGTGAGAGATATGGAAGAAGGGAGAGTGTAAATGCCAGTGGCGTCTCATTGAGGCATACTTTTCCGTAATATATTCTACGGCCATTCCAAGAATAGCATACTTATGCACAGTGGAGAGATGTGCGATTTAGACCAGGGCACTGGTGCGTAATCTAGTGATTAGGAAACGTGCACCACCGCTTGACCTGCCTGTCAAGGGGACATCCATTAATTACGTGAGCTAAAATAGTGGGAGGGGTCAACCAATGTCTCACTAAATCTCATTTGAAGAGAGGGGGTCAATAGAAATCTCATGTCAACTTTTATATCATTTTTATCCTATTATTTCACAGAAAAAATGTGCTACGTAGAAGACATCAGTAGATATTAACGGTTAGGTATTTTGTGTCCTGAAGCAAAATAAGTGAACATGTCAAATAAATTCAATTATTTGAAAATTAAAATTACAAGGTAAATCTCTCACGAGGATGGAGGGGTCCCACCACATCTTAACGAAACTCACCAAGTTGGTCGGAGAGTCCGAATTTAAAAAGAAAAACATCCCACGTAATTAATGGACGGCGCCCTATCGCGAATGATATAGATTTCTTTTACCACCAGCTTAGCACCTGTCGAATGACAGATAATGTTACGGTGCTTGAGCGATCTGGCCAGAGGACATGTTGTAGGGGCGCTACACAAGCTAAACGGAGCTTGAGTCAGTATAGAAACGTAACACGTTGCATTTCTGATAAATTACACCTACCTACATTAATACTAGGAAGCTACAATCTCTAAAACTTTTATCACTGAAGCCCCCCTGTGTTCAGATGAATGGTTAAACATAAAGACACAGGACAATCTTTGCCTCACCACATTTTTCGCTCCTAGTGTTAGACAATACTTACGAAACACCGAAACCAATACTGGCACGATTAATAGCCTCGTATATACCTTTTGTAGCAGAACCAAACAAAGCATAGTTAGTGCTGTGCTTGAATTTACGGACAAACGACTGTACACACACAGATAACTAATAACTAAGACTTCTATGAAGTCTTGTGCCTCGGTAATACTTGTGCTTGGTGGTCTATATTTCTGCAACCTTAAGGTGACTTTCTGCTCTGCCAACACTGTGCTCTTTTGTTCATAAAGTTAGCCAGTGAGGCTTGTGGTTTGGATTGCATGTTTGCATTAATCTCCGCACTATGTAGTAGGGTTATCGAGCTAGATAAAGCTCTGACACTGATGAAATGCTTCACAACTTGCAGCTCTGAAATCAATACCACCAAACTTGCACGCGGGTCAATAATCTCGGATGCATGTACTGAGTTTTATTTTTAGTATTAATCGGCAGAATCTTAATAATCAAATCAGCAATTAAGTAATTGATGCACAACATGGAAAGAAGTTGTTACTGTAATTAGGTCTTACTGAACAAAATCTAGACCCCCTCTTTCATTTGAAGTTAGCAAAAAAGTATCATAAAATGTTGCTTACATTACGTTGTCCACCAGCCATCAAATTGGCTGCCTCTAAGCAGCCACACTTCTGTTAGGAGGGAATGGAAATGAAATTTTTAATGAATTTAGTATTGTCTATGTTGGTAGCTGAAGATCTTGAGCTTCGAGCATAGTCATTTCAACAGCAAAGTCATGGCGAAAAGAGCACCAAGTTTGACACAGTTTACCTTTTTGCAAGCAGGAATAGAAAGTAAAAAAAGAAACGGAAAACGCTGTTTAGGATTCTTTTTGCTATGCCACGTATTCGGTTTTACTTCCAAACACAAAAACAATCTATGAACAGAGTAACGTACTATTGACATTGATAAAAGATTTTGTGCTTGAACTAGGAACGTTTATTTTTGCGATTTGTTATTAGTCACGATAAAGTAGATGTTCTCAGTAATCAGCACTGTCTAAGACTGAAAATAGTAAAAATGAGAACCAAAGCGAAAAAATTTGTGCTTCAGTCAGATTCCTTTACAAGGAAATCATTTCAAGCTGGATTTGATTTGATGTGTTGGGAATCCGACAGCGTTCAGACAATACAGAAATTCAGACAGTTCCATCCTGTGACAGTGCCTGTGAAATTATTTTGATCAAAGAAGAATCTGACTATCTCAGTTGCACTCACAATGAAAAGACAACGTCTTGCGCTGATAATCTTTGTCTAACGATAACATTTTCCTATGATTAAATTAGGGATGATCGATATTCATCGATGATGAATAAACATGTTTAGCTCGAAAACATCGATGTTTTGACATCGATGTTTTGACTTCGATAACATCGACACATCGATGTTATGAGAATAAAATATCGAAACGTCAATATATTCTTTAGGGCCATCTAGCTAGATGACTATCAAGATCAACTATTTTTCACTAGATTACACTGATCAATGTAACAGGAGTAGGCCGTAAGAATAATTACATCTTTACATTTTCTAAGGGATTAAAAAAAAAATATCTGTCAACTTCAAGGCTCGCGTGTGTGTTATGAGTGAACTTGTGTAGCGAAGTGAATTTAATTTGCTATTGATATTGTTAATAACGAAATAACAGGTATGGTAAATCTTTATTCTGTATTGTATTATTATTTCTTTGACCAATAGCTTTTGCGGTAATAGAACCCAACAATGTAGGTACCATGAGTTTGTTCACTGTATTATTTCCTACTTTTTAGGTTATTTTGTGTAAAAAGTGGATACACTGCCCGAGATTAAATATTACCTGGATGCTGTTTTTATTTTGCATTGAAGAGAGTGTTAAGTATTCGTTTTTCGATGTCGGTTGGCTTTGCATGCAGGTGAGTGAATTACTAAATGCTTAATGCTTTTTGTATTGCATGGTGGGCCAGTGACGGACGGATTACGTAGTGTTAGGAATGAGCGATATTAATAGATATTGGCGAAATATTGTATTGTATTTTCAATAACAATAAACACATTTAATAAATGGAATAGACAGTTTTACTTCCTACCGAAACCATCGATGTTTTAGACATATCGATGTTTATCGCACATCGATACTTTTGAATCAATGTTAACATCGATGTTTTTCTAATATCGATCATCCCTAGATTAAATCTTTAGGATAATTTTAAATTTGGTCCAAGAGAGCATGGTGCATCGGACTTCACTATGTACAGTCGTAGTAAGCATTTTAACTTTGAGAAGAAACTTAGGGTCTAGCGCCAGGTGCACTTGTTTCTTCATTTTTTAACTTTTTGAGGTCCCATCAATAAGAAACGTACTGGGGCTCATGGTTTGTACAGCTCTGAAACAACATAAAAATGAACTCGTTTTGGCGTGTAACAGACAGATGGATGCCAAAAGAAATATATATATATATCTTAATATACTAGGAATAAATATAATTTGTATAAAACCCGCCAGTGAGACTTAGCGCGCTGTAATATTTCATAATTTTAATGCGAGCTTCAAGAAGTTTCACAGTCTTGTTGATCCATGGAAACATTCGCGGAAAGATTCTTTTACGAAGACACTCTATTCTGGAACACTTGACCGACAAAACAGTTTAATTGGTAATTATAAGCTGGCATCAAATGTTAAGGCTGTAGAGACTTACAAAATCCACTACTTGTAGTTACAGTTTTCAAAGGTTTCTCCCAACCATAAAATCAATTCAAATGTGGTTTTATGGGTAAATGTTTAAACCTGTTCAATCTTTCAGTTTCGTATCAACGCATACAGCAGCATACACACAATATAGAATAGAAAAGAAGTAAATCTTAGAGGCAATTGTGTATTAGAATGACATATTTTTCCGCTTGAAATTCCGTAAACCGAGGGCTCCAGACAACGATCCAGACTCGGGTGAGTGTGAAGTGAAAGTCGCGTAGTCCTCCCCAGCGCGCTCTGCTGGTGTCAGTCAGTTCCTCATTCCGGCGCCGCCGTTATCACGCCGACCTGTTATCAGGTGTTCCCGCCTGTAAATACGGACGTCGCCTTATCAGAGACACCTGTGGCGGTACACGGCCGCCGTCTGCCTCAAAACAAACACCTCGGGAAATGGGGCAGCGGCAGCAGCCACCGGCTGCACAAGCACGACACCGGCGTGTCTACCTTGACTGCAATTTTCAGGATTTTTTCCCCGTAAGCAGGTATTCCAGTGATGAGATCTTCCCCAGTTTTGGCCTCAAAAATACACGTTTTACGAACATTAGCTGAAAATAGCAACTACTACCTCCCTCATTTGGCGGCAGTAACCGTAACTGCACATCTGACAGGAAGTCAAGATGCGGAAATGCGTAATGCTTTCTTTGTCCTTCTTTCATCCAATCATTCTTCTTCTTTTCCATTTTGTTAAATGAAGCGGATTCGCTTTTCTATAAAGTACCTATTGCAGTAACGGAGAGAACATAGAGGTATAAGGGTAGAATAATTGAGACGCATAGCTACCGGCGCCTCACCTAAGGGAGTGAAACTTTAAAAAAATATTTAAAAAAAAAAAAAAAAAATGAAATAAAAGAATGAACAGAGAAATGAATATCTAATATGAGTCGTTTACTCAGTAATTCAATAATATCTTTGGCACCGACAGCTTTGTATTTAAGAGAAAAGTATTGTAACTAAGAAAATAAAAAAAAAACATAAATTGACCATAGTCTGTTGTTCGCGTTTGTGTATTTCTTCACATTAGGGAGAGTGAATAAACCACGTAGCCCATTTTGGCCTCCTGCGAACCCCCCCCCCCCCCCCACGTAGCCCTACGTGACTTTTGCCTCTACCCCCCCCCCCCCCCTTTCCCACGTAGCACGTAGCTTTTATTTTCCCTTTTGATTCCAGAAGACATTTTGTACTGTTTTCTCTTGTCAGACGATTGTAAATTACATACGGAGATAATTAACTGTGGGAAATAAATATTTACATGCTATTGTGAGTTCTGTTCCTCATTTTAACTGTGAACAATGTTATGAAAGGAAAGCTACGTGGTCTGGCTCTAAACCGCCCCCCTCCCCCCACGTAGCCCAGCGTAGCCTTCCAGCCAATCACCCCCCCCTTTTTTTTCGGACCGAGCCACGTAGTTTGTGCACGCTCCCTTATCTTCGACGGTCATTACACTTCCAATTTGAGTAGTCTGAGGCCTATGGTGGTTACATACCAGAATAGGCACGTCAGCTAAATAACTGTATATAACGCAATCGAAATACTGTATACGAAAATTCAATTAAAACAAAAGCGCATAACTTGTACTGAGTTCCAAAATGTATTAATTGAGTACTGTATTGACTGAGGACTATAAATGATCTGGAATTTTTCATTAAATGGTAAAAACATACATTTTGACAAATTTTCTCTGTGCGATGGGTGGAGACGGTCATCGAATATCTCTCCAAGTATAGCATGTGTAGTTTTAAGGCAAAAATATCTGTTCTTCGCCTTAGTTACTTACACTGACTACTATAATGTTTTTATTAAACATCGTACCCGGTCCTTAGTGAAAAGATTGTCAATTTATAATCTACAAAAATTAGCAGTTGAAAACACAAACCTCAAGATTAAAATTGGTAATACAGTACTTAATTAGATTGCCGGTATTTAACTGTAAGATTTCCACCGAGTCAAAAAAAAAGACAAAAAGATGTGAGGGTATGGAGGTTGGAGGATGGTCGGAATTATGTACCGAGCTGCGAGGTACAAACAAAATGGCGTAAAAGCTAGCTGACACCCGAGGAGAAAACGTTGTACCAGCAGTAGGAATACAAGGAATGATACACACTGTTAATTTACACCGGTTATTCATGCGTTATATGCTCTGGTGATTAGCTTAAAATACAAATATACGTTCATGTGAAACATTTTAACCTAATTTTTTAAAATGACTCAGTGATGTTTTAATATACACTATTGAGTTGCCGATCGATACACAATCTGCAAAATGTGGAGATAAATCACGTTAGGTTCATACCTAAGGTTGTTGTTAGCTCTGTTCGTAGATTTTTTTGTTTAAAAAATGGCGTTGGGAATTGGCAACGATTAATTTAGCTTCCACTACATTTCCGTATTCACAAGAACGGTAAGTTCGATTTCAGTGATAGCACAGACATGCAGGCAGCTGACATGAACGATAGAACGGAGACTTCTCTATGGCAAGGTCTCAAAACCGTAGTCACCAGCGGGATCTAAATCCTGCATACAATGAAGCTGATATCTACCAGTACCGGATCGGATCTACGGGAGGTCAAACCGGGGCACTTGCCCCGGATGGCAAGTTCAGGGGGCGGAAAAATCATGTTTGAAAGACCGGTAAAATAGCTAATTCGTGTGGTGGCGATCCTTTTTATTTTTATTTATTTATGTTTATCAAAGAACAGTTCTATACTGTCCCGGGCTACAAATTCATGTTTGAAGGAGCGACAATCACAAGGTTTTGCCCCAGCTCGGAAAACTCGTATATCCGCCACCAATATCTGCCTGTATATTCTGGACGCAAAAAAGGATAAAAACTGTCTGGAACATTATTAAAGAGATACCAATGTATTATCCTCTGAACATAAATCAGTATCTTAAAACATAGCAGGACAGCAGGATTTTTTAGTATGTGTTTTTAATAACAACTTCTTAACGGTTGCTGAAAAAAATTAAAGAAACATTTCTTACTGACACGGATGCTGTAACAATACTTAGATGTTGGTCATCAAAGGAAAAATATATGTCTCGAGTTTCCACTAGCAAAACTGAAATTAAAAAATAATAAAATCATCAGATCCATCAAAAAATAAAAGTAAATGATTACGAACAGGTTTCATACCTTATACTGGAACAGTGTGGCACCAGCATTACCAGATTTGTCGGTCATGTTTGTAACAATACTTTTGAAGAATGCATCTTTCCTGAGTCACTGAAGAAGTCAATAATTAAACCATTTTATCAGGGCTTCTACCACCGTTTTCAAAAATCTTTGACAAAACAATGTACAGTAAGTTGTTGTACGTACATATACATAACAGTGACCTCCCCATTAAAGTAAGGTTTGGTTTTACACAAGGTTTTTTGACATAGTAAGAATTTTTTGATTTTATAGTCGATATATTGGAAGCAATCTATAAAACAAATTCGTGAGGGTATCTTATGTGATTGTAATGTAGATCATAAAATTCTCCTAGGCAAATTAGAACACTAAATCGTAATATATGCCCATGCAGGACAGTTTATCAAGACTAGAGTGGGTAATAGTAAAGTACTCGTTGACTTCCCTCAGCGTTTGATTCTTGTTTTATATCAATAATCTCCCACGAATAGTAGATGTTAGTGAAAATATTGTGATTTTTTGTTGATGGAACTAGAATATCTCTAAAAGCCTCATCAGAGAAACATCTTAAAAACACTTCAAATGATGCTACAAAGAAAATTAACAGATGATTCAGTGAAAATTAATTTAAATTACAGTTATTTTAACTTGTTACAAAAAAAACAAAAAACAAAGGACAGTTATAATGTGATATCTCAAAGAAAAAATGGCACATATTCTGCAACATTGTAACTAAGAATAATCTTTAGAAAGCTGATATAGAAACTAGGAAGTAAATTTATTTTGCATATTTTCATTCATTGCTCAGTTAAGGAATCTTAATCTTGGGAAACTCTTCATTGGCACAGGAGGTGCTTAAGTCACAAAAACAAGTTGTAGGAATTATTTATGGAACAAGTCCACGTACATTGTGCAGAAATCTGTTTAGAAATCTAGGTGTGCTTAACGTTGACGGCGCAATACATGCAGGTATTTCCTAGTAACTATTGTTTTGCTGTTTCAGTTTTCATCTACATCTACATATATACTCTGCAATTCACAAAATTGTGGGTGGCAGAGGGTGCTCAGCACCAAAGCTAATCTCTTTGCTGTACATTCCAATCCCTAATGGTACGAGGGAAAAAAGAATTCATATAAGAATCAGTCCGGCACCTTATTTCTCTAATTTTATCTTTCCTGTCCTTCCGACTCAAATAGGTTGGTGGAAGAAGTATTTCACTACACTCATGAGTGAAAGTTGGAGTACGCATGTTTTCCAATAAGTTTAAACGAAACGTGTGTCGTCTATCTACCAGACTCTCCCAACCTAATCTACTAATCAGTTCTGTGACGCTTTCTTAAGGACTGTAGCAAGCGGTCACGAATCGAGCGGCTCTTCTCTGTACTTTCTCTATATTTTCGATCAATCCCTTACGAAACGGGTCCCAAATGGAACAACAATAATCCAAATGTGGACGCACAAGAGATTTGTACGCTATCTCCTTTGTTTGTTCATTACAATTTTTCAAGATTCTACCTATGAATCGCAGCCTAGAATTTGCTCTACCCACTAAAGAATTAATGTGTATGTCCCATTTCATGTTCCTTTGTACTGTTACTCCCAAATATTTAATAGAATCGACCATATCAATAACTGTATTGTTTAACTCGTATTTCTGAACAATCGGATTCTTTTTGTTAGTTATGCTCATTGTCTTGCACTTTTTACAGTTTAGAGTAAGTTGCCACTCAGCGCACCAAGCCAAAATAACATCCAGATCGCGCTGAATTTCTAAGCAATCGGCCAAAGTTCTTACTTCCCTATAAATAACCGCATCATCAGCAAACAATCTAAAAAGGCTTTTCACTTTGTCTCCGAGATCGTTTATAAAAATTAAGAAAAGAAGTGGTCCTATTACACTTCCTTGAGGTACACCCGATGTAACATCTAGATTAGAAGAACTTTCTCCTTCAACAACAACATACTGCGACCGACCAGTTAGAAAATCCTTTATCCATTCACAAAGCTGATCCGATATACCGTACGCTCGAAGCTTCGCTAAAAGGCGGTTGTGTGGCACAGAGTCAAAGGCTTTCTGGAAATCTAAAAAAATTGCATCTACTTGTGAACCTGTATCGATAACTTTCATTACGTCGTGTGTAAATAGGGCCAGCTGTGTTTCACATGATCTTTTCTTCCGAAATCCATGTTGATTTGTTGTAAGCAAATTATTATAATCTAGAAAATTCATAATGTTCGAGCATATAATATGCTCCATAACTCTACTACAAACAGATGTTATAGATATGGGACGATAGTTCCCAGGATCACTTCGATCACCTTTTTTGAAAATCGGAGTTACTTGCGCGATTTTCCAGTCTGAATCAGTTATAATACTAGGAATAAAACCCGCCAGTGTAACTTAGTGGGCTGGGGCGCTACAACAGGACCGGACAGTATCCCGTGCCACCAAGTAGCGCCCGTCCTGATTGGTCCTTAATCTCCACCAAATAAACATTTCACAAACAAAAAATACACTTATCGTACAGAACTCGCGAAGTTGTACGTTTCGCAGACAGTTGGCATCATAAGACTTGAGTCCAATATATTAAGTACGTCGGGATTAATAGGCACGGATAGACTTCGGGCAGGAACTCAGATGCCCAATGTCCACGTGGTCCATGTGGCCGAAAAAGAGGGAAAAAAATAACGTTTACAAAGATTACAAATCATTGTCAATCATACAGAAATGGAAAACATTTAGTAGAGCTTCTTTAGTCAGCATCATACTACAGGAAATAAAAAGTTATCTACGAAAACCTAACAGCTTTAATCCGCAGTGAAAGAGTGTTTACTCCTGAATAAATTTTACTCAGTTAAAGATTTTTTTCTTATAATTTGGTAACTAAATATAACTGAGAAAATACGGTACTATACAGGGTGTTACAAAAAGGTAAGGCCAAACATTCAGGAAACATTCCTCACACACAAACAAAGAAAATATGTATGTGGACATGTGTACGGAAACGCTTACTTTCCATGTTAGAGCTCATTTTATTACTTCTCTTCAAATCACATTATATATATATCCAAACTGTTTAAATACGAAGCAAGTACTAAGAATTTCTGGAAACAGCAATCATATATCGTAAGAGATATATATTTTTTTGCATTTAACATTGGAAATTGAATATCAAGTGATGTAGAGTAACTAACTGGTAATTAGTAATTGGTAATATTATTGGTTTATTAATAATTATGCGTACTGCTACACATCCACTTGACTGTTCCTACAAATGATCAAAGTGAATATATCTAACCTACAAAGGAAGTTCGGGTTCCGAATGCTGAGACTAGAATTTGTGTCATGGATTTTTTGTGCCTTTCATAGTTTATCTGCATATCTATAATCTGTCGCAACCAGAATATTAAACCTGTCTACTACAGATGACTGAACTCATCAATGACATAAGTGTCAATGTCCATATTTTGATCCGAGCACTGTAAGACCGAATTTGGCCTGAGGGCTACTTCGTGGCAGACCACCTGTTTGTTTAAGCCTCGCCACATGTGGGTCAACATAACATTTAGTGCCTGTTAAGGGGAGGCGATATACACGTAACGGCGGGCCGCGTGTGCAGTAGTGAATGGAAGATAACCAGTTCGCGGCAGTGCAAATAACCTCCGGGCAGGCCATCATTGCATCACTGGCGCCAGCGCTGTCGCGGCAGTGGAGTGGTTGCGCACCATCTCTCGGAGTACTTCTAACACTTAACACAATACATTCTTCCTCTCTCGACACATTCTTGGTTATCTTTCTATCACAATCCCAATAAAATACGGTAAAGTACTTGCAACAAATTCCAATTTTCCCATGTTATAGTCGTCTCCAGTAAATTAAATTCTCTCTGTCTGTAGCAATACGTAATCACTAAACAATATTATATTATATCGGTTTTTAATCGATCGCATGTGATGTCTGTTTTCTATGAATATTTGAATCAAAAAAATCCTTATTTAGTACACTTTCTGAACATGTGTAGAATAAGTTGAGTCTATCCTGGTGTAGTATTGCAACGTAATATTCGCGGGTGTCCAGCCGGATGGTGTAGTGAAAATATAACGTTTCGACTGCAAGCTTTGCTGCCTTCATCAGTTGTTGCGTGGCTGTTGTCGGTTATAAGCCTACAGTGACTGCATCGGCTGACCTGCCTCGTTATGTTCTTCTTCTCTTCGATATCGACCATCTAAGGACCACGAAAAGTAATCCCGTGCATTCATTTCGATCTGTCTTTTCTTGACTTCCAATAGTTCTTCATCCTTTCACTTTGCTGTTTCCTCCTTTCTTCTGTCCATATGTTACTACATTTCCTCTTCTCCTGTAAACCCTTGAAATTTTGGATCAATCTCCTAAAAGTTGCTCTATCTTGTATTAAATCTTCCGTTATTCCGATCTCAATCATATCTTTCTTTACTGCTTGGATCCTCTGGTTGTCCTTCTAACTCTTGTAAACATGCTTGAAAATTATTTTTGTAAGTCTGTTGTTATTCATTATCATTATGTGACTAAAAAAACTGACTTTTTTCTGATCGTGTCTGCCATCCTTTCGATTTCTTATTTTTTGTATTGATCTTTATTCCTCCGGTGTCTAAACTCACCATTTTCAATTTTTAGTGGCCCCCAAATTTTTCTCAAGATTTTCCTTTCCCTAGTCTAAACTTATCTCATTATGAATTCCACTTTCCTTGAATTTTTCTTCCCATACTCTTATTACCTTTTCCAAAACGAAATTGAAAAGAATTGGGGTAAGCCCATCTCCCTGCCTGACACTAGTTTTTATTTTAAATTCCTCTGAGATCTCTCCCATAAATTTCACTTTTAAAATTGTTCCAGTGAGTGTTGCCTGATTATGTTGACCGATTTTGAGTCAACACCAAATTCCTGTAAAATGATCAATAATGAGACTATCTACTAAGTCTTAGGCTTTCTTGAAGTCCACATAAACTATAACATAGTTCTTGTTCTTTGTAACCCTGTATCGTATTACAGTTTTCAGATTTAGAATCTGTTCTACACAGGATCGACTTTTCTGAACCCACCTTCGTATTCTCCGATTTGTTTGTCTATTACTGGTTCAGTTCTGTTTTGAAGAGCTTTTAACTATCTTGTATGTCACTGCTACCAGGGAAATTCCTCTGTAATTGTTCACATCTGTTTTGTCACCATTATTGTAAAATGGGTGTATCAATGCTTTATTCCATTCGTCAGGAATTTTTTCTATTCGCCAGATTTCCTGCAGTATGTTTGTCAGTTCCTGCCTTCCTTGACCACCTGCCTCTTTCCACAATTATGGAATGTATTTCTTTCTCGTCTGGTGGCTCTGAAGGATTAATGCTTACTTGTGACTGACTGAATTCTAGTCTTTCTTGAGGTTCTTCACAGTTCAGTACTTTTTCAAAGTAACAGGCCAAAATATTTGTTTTCTTTGTAGTTTATGCTAATTTTTCCATTTTCATCTTTAATGCCAAGATTTGGTGGTTGATACTTTGTTGTTCCTTGTATTACATTTAGCGAAATCTTCATTAATTTGTATGATTATACTTTTTTCATGCTTCCTCTTAACGTTTCTTTTAGTTTTAGAAGTTTGTTTTCGAACTATGTTGAAAGTTTGGAAATTCTCATCAGTTTTATGGGAATGCCACAATTTCCAAGCTATCAGTCTCTCATTTATGGCCACTTTACATTCTTCATTCCACCATCTATGTTTCTTATTTCTTTTTATAGAACACTAGCTGACCCGGCAATGCTTCACTATTGCTGGACTTGAGTAGGCACATAGATTAAATGAAAATATATTTACATATTAATTTTAAACTGCTGATTCATTCATTTTCAGTTGGAAAGGGTGAGAGAGGATGCGCTTTGGAAAACATATGAAGGCAGTATTTTTCTGTTTGTTTTAAAGTATAAGCGTACAAATTCTTATCTAAATCGGATAAAAAATGTGCTTTGCCTAAATTATGGGGTGAAAACGTAATGGGGTTGGAAAGGGGGATAGGGGATGAATATTCTGAAACCATACGTAGGCAATACTTTTCTGTTTGTTTTAAAGTATAAGTGTACAAATTCTTATCTAAATCGGATAAAAAATGTGGTTTGCCTAAATTATGGGGTAAAAACGTAATGGGGGTGGAAAGGGGGAGAGGGGATGAATATTCGGAAACCATACGTAGGCAGTATTTTTCTGTTTGTTTTAAAGTATAAGTGTACAAATTGTTATCTAAATCGGATAAAAAATGTGGTTTGCCTAAATTATGGGGTAAAAACGTAATGGGGGTGGAAAGGGGGAGAGGGGATGAATATTCGGAAACCATACGTAGGCAGTATTTTTCTGTTTGTTTTAAAGTATAAGTGTACAAATTCTTATCTAAATCGGATAAAAAATGTGCTTTGCCTCAATAATGGGGTAAAAACGTAATGGGGGTGGAAAGGGGGAGAGGGGATGAATATTCGGAAACCATACGTAGGCAGTATTTTTCTGTTTGTTTTAAAGTATAAGTGTACAAATTGTTATCTAAATCGGATAAAAAATGTTCTTTGCCTAAATTATGGGGTGAAAACGTAATGGGGTTGGAAAGGGGGAGAGGGGATGATTATTTGGAAACCATACGTAGGCAGTATTTTTCTGTTTGTTTTAAAGTATAAGTGTACAAATTGTTATCTAAATCGGATAAAAAATGTGGTTTGCCTAAATTATAAGGGTAAAAATGTAATGGGGTTGGAAAGGGGAAGAGGGGATGAATATTCGGAAACCATACGTAGGCAGTATTTTTCGGTTTGTTTTAAAGTATAAGTGTACAAATTGTTATCTAAATCGGATAAAAAATGTGGTTTGCCTAAATTATGGGGTAAAAACGTAATGGGGGTGGAAAGGGGGAGAGGGGATGAATATTCGGAAACCATACGTAGGCAGTATTTTTCTGTTTATTTTTCTGTTTGTTTTAAAGTATAAGTGTCCAAATTCTTATCTAAATCGGATAAAAATGTGGTTTTGCTTAAATTATGGGGTGTTATGGGGAATAGGGGGTGACATTTTGGAAAAATTTTTTCACAGGAACCTTCGCAGACTCACACTCGAAAACTCTCCAAAGTTTCATTGCAATCTGATAAATGGTATAGGAATGCATAGAAGACGAACAAACCCACAAACATTGATTTTTATATATAAGATAATTCGCGGGCAGCTTTGGTTATTTTTGTTCTTAGATCATCCCAGTTCCTTGCAGTGTTTCTTTTCCAACTTTTCTTTGAATTTTGGATTTACTTCTGAGTTGTTTCGTAATATTTTAACATCAAATGTAGTTCTCTTGCTACGTCTGTTGTGAGGGATGAATCTCACTTTTATACTTGTAAGGTAGTGATCACTTTCAATGTTGGCGCCCTTTCTCACTTTGACATTCTGGACCTCTTTTTTGCTCTCGGAGGAAATAGCTATGTGATCAATTTGGAATTCTCCAAGGTTTGGGTTTGGGGAGCACCATGTTTTTTGTGCTCAATTGAGATTAAAGGCCTTGCACAGTTGGACAATCCTTATTCCATTTCTATTCGTTCTTCTGTGTGCCGGGAACTCTCCTACAATATTCTTATAAATTCTTTCTCTCCCAATTTGTGGGTTGAAATCTCCGAGTAACGTTATCTGTAGTAATTTTATGGATTTCTTTTTCTAAAAGTTCCCAATACTCTGCCACTTTATCCGGATTTTCATCCCAGTTTTTCCTTTATATATCCTATAATCTTCTGAATCTAAAATATTACTGTCTGTATATCTGGTTTCTTGAAGAGCAAGTTCTAGGATTTTCTGGTCGTTAAGAATTTTGGTTAGTTCTTTTAGTTTTCCAACCTTCAGAGGTGAATTGGTATTAAGACTACCAAAGAAGTATTTTCGTTTTGGTCTATGCTTGTTATTTGGTGGGTTTCCAGTAAAAGGCACCGAATCGTTCTTGCATGCTGTTCTGGGGTTTCCGGAATCCTTAGGCCTTGCACGGCATACTGCCGTGGTGGATTGACGTTTCGGATTACCAACTGGACTAATACTTCCTTAAGTTTGCATCATGCATGTAGATTAATTGACTGTCTTAGGGAAGGGTTTGTGAACCGCTCCAAGGTTAAAACTACAGTTTGAACTGTATAGTTCATTTCTCAGCTGCACCTAACCTGGTGTACAGACGCTGACCACAACACCGCTCGTTCCGAGATCAGACTTGTGTGGATTTACGTTTTAAAAGACAGTTCTTCCACATGCTTCGCTGTTGGGATTTGTGGTCCTCCTCCACCGCTGAAGCTGTTGACTGTCTTTGCTTCCTCCAACACTGATCGGCTCGCCAACCCGGCTCTTTGCTGGGATTGGTTACCCAACTTTCCACTGGGTTATTCGGCTTAACAGGGGCACCTCTTGTAGGTTACGTGCTGGAGCTGGAGTGAAAGAGGCTAGTTGGATTATCTTAATGAATCAAATATGTTATTGTTTCAGATAACAGGCAACAACAAATTTACTCCCATCGGCCCCCCCTCGTTATGTTATTTACTACTAAACAACTTTTATTTGATTTGCCTAACGAAGAAGCAATTTTTTTATTGCTATGAGGAAAAAATCGTAAGTCGACGTGAAAATATTATGTGTAAAGGGCTATTATTCCTCAAATGACATCTTGTTGTTTTTCGGTCAATCTCTTTCATTTTTTTTCAAGATAATATTCAGTCTTCCAGTATCCTAGTCGTTGCACTGGGATATTTTTCTGGATAAACATATCTATGTAACAGTTTCACTTTTTCTGTCTTTTTTTTTTTTAAGACCGTAACATCATATTCTGATTTTTGTTTTGTAAATCAATTACTTCTATTCACTTCAGAGAAAGTATTTACTTTTAAAATTGTAAACAGAGAGGAGGATGTGAGCGGTTATTGTTTAGTTTTCTGTGGATTCTGGCAGCGCCACACACAACTTTGTGAACTTTAGAGTATAGATGTAGATGTGTGTGTAGATTTGCGAATTCATTCTAGATTAATTGCGAGATGGTTTCTTCAGAAAAACTTGCGTGTCTGCGTTCCCATTCTTTACCCCAATCGTCGCCGGTCTCTAATGATCTCCACGTACTAACACAATGAAAAATAAATTATGAGTGCTTTGTATCATTAGTTTTGTTACACCGTTCTTGGGTGATTTGGCTTCTAGCTTTGAGCGGCCGCAGCCGATACGAGAGAGTATTGTTTAACATTACTTACGGTGCTCGTTGAACTCGGTGACTCAGTGCCGCCTCGTGTATTTATTTTAAGTCATCTCTCCCGCGCGCGTTATTTGACTAAGGTATCTGGCGCGTTCGCAAGAAATATCTAATCAGTGTGTGTTTTATTTGGCGCTTGATCTCAGATGACATGTGCGTGTTTGTCTTCTCGCGCTTACTCCTCGGCACGCGTTTCACTTCAAACACTCGACGTTACCTGAGTAAATTTAGCAATCTAACTGGATTCCACTTCTCTTGGGAACGTATAGAAGAGTTGAACCTGTCGGAGGAAATCTGACCTCAGACTTTGTGGTTCTGTCTTTACGCCCACTGTCACGGTTTGCGAGGGCAAAGAAATGCCTTCACGTAACGTTCAGTTGTGTTCGTTATCTCGACCCGGTTGCTTGGTTCGGTTACTTTTAAGACGTGCGAACAGTTATAGATAGGAGAGGTGAAGGTATGAGGAAGCACA
>CM061920.1:181370810-181417813 GCA_031002005.1 Vandiemenella viatica | reverse complement strand
AAAGAATGATCTTGTTCGTAGTAAGGCTGTTGGAATCTTGTATACATGTCGTACCGTACTGTGGTTCTGTTTTACTAAAAGTCTAAATTCATGTTCTTCTACGAGTACGCCATTACATCATTTAGGAACACTGACATTGCATTGGTAAAACGGGGACGCACTTAATTCCGCATTGCTTTTCCTGTTTTTGAAACCCCCGAAACAACGAACCTAGGTTTTTTCCAGTTGCGTTGATGTCTTCAAAGGTCAAATTTGAGTCGTACTTATAGTAAGCAATGGGTACTCCAACAGATTCCAACTTTGGAAGTTAATGCGAAGTGTCTGTCTACAATCTTAAGCAATGTTAGTTTCTATCTTTTGCCTACTTGCAAATGAGGCATTACCCTTGCGAGTTTACTGATGGAAAGTATAATGTTCTGAGGATTTGGATTGGCTTGTACATATAATTGTATCGTCCCTATCTTATTAGAAATTCAGCGCGATCTGGATGTTATTTTGGCTTGGTGCGCTGAGTGGCAACTTACTCTAAATTGTAAAAAGTGCAAGACAATGAGCATAACTAACAAAAAGAATCCAATTGTTCAGAAATACGAGTTAAACAATACAGTTATTGATATGGTCGATTCTATGAAATATTTGGGAGTAACAGTACAAAGGAATATGAAATGGGACATACACATTAATTCGTTAGTAGGTAGAGCAAATTCTAGGCTGCGATTCATAGGTCGAATCTTGAAAAATTATAATGAACAAACAAAGGAGATAGCGTACAAATCTCTTGTGCGTCCACATTTGGACTATTGTTGTGCCATTTGGGATCCGTTTCGTAAGGGGTTGATCGAAAGTATAGAGAAAGTACAGAGAAGAGCCGCTCGATTCGTGACCGCTTGCTACAGTCCTTATGAAAGCGTCACAGAACTGATTAGTAGACTAGGTTGGGAGTCTCTGGTAGATAGACGACACACGTTTCGTTTAAACTTATTGGAAATAATGCGTACTCCCACTTTCACTTTTGAGTGTAGTGAAATACTTCTTCCACCAACCTATTTGAGTCGGATGGACTGGAAAGATAAAATTAGAGAAATAAGGTGCCGGTCTGATTCTTATATGAATTCTTTTTTTTCCTCGTACCATTAGGGATTGGAATACACAGCAAAGAGATTAGCTTTGGTGCTGAGCATCCTCTGCCACCCACAATTTTGTGAATTGCAGAGTATATATGTAGATGCAGATCTCGAACCATTATTAGTTCTTGTTTTACATTTGCGAGTATCCTTTTAAATTCTTCACAAAAACCTATAAACATTGCTCAGTTGTATACACCCATCAAAGTAACCATTTGCTAGATCGCGTTGCCTCCATCATGCGTTCTTCAACACACAATTTTTTTTTTGAGTATCAGTAAAAACAATCAGTTTTAATGTACTTGTGATACCAACGTTTCTATTTCGGTCAGTCTCGTCTCCATTAATTTCGTACCGACTTTCCTCAAACAGAAACGCGAATGCATTGGATGTGACAATTGAATTTGTAGCTCCTGACCCGTCTGATTTGATAAGTCTTCCTTCAGTACTGAGGTAACTTTCGCTCGGAAGTGTGTATGTATCTAGGTTCTGAATAGGTGTATAAATTTCATCATTGTTATTAAATGTGTTCTGCTATTGGCTCAAATATTGTTTCCGCGTCACCGACTGCTCAAATTCCGCACTGGAAGTCAAGCGATTCATCCATGTTTTAAAATGGTATAGCATAACGACTGTAGGAAAAGCACGTTTTTTCACTGTAAGTTCACGGCTAACAATTTTGTGAGGTTGACGCTTCTTGTTATAACGAGCGCCCAATCTTTATTTGTGGGCTAAGAGTAATGGCTTCTCCTCTAAAATCCACTAAATCGCCGTATTGGTCGGCAACTAAGGTTGATGTTGCTGAGAGTTTTCACTGTGATGGGCAAATAGATGACATTAGCGGATACTTCTATCTTCTACCCTGCTGGAACTGTTGGGAAAAACCTCGAGTAGTGTATGGCCCAGCTTTCCATTGATGTAATTTCCTGTACATATATTGCCCTCTATTCATATCGCATTAATTTTCAGTATCTGCACGGTGCAGCCTGAGGTATGAAATTCAGGATTTAACACACTGTTCGTTTTTTTTTTTAACTGCTTTACGTCTCTTTTTAACATTGAGGTCTTTAGAGACGGGAAAGGATGGGGGGGCAAGGATGGGGGCAAGGAATGGGAAGGAATTCGGCCATGGCCTTTTTGAAGGAAGCATCCCGGCATTTGCCTGGAGTGATTTGGGGAAACCATGGAAAACCCAAATCTGGATTCCCGGACGGGGATTCGAACCGCCGTCCTCCCGAATGCGAGGCGAGAACGCTAACCATTACACCGCCCCGCTCGGTCACACTATTCGTACATCCGAGCAGAGATCCAATTGAGTTTGGTCTAACGAAGTTTATTTCCACAGGTGTCTGTATCTCGCACTTGATTGAATTGTTCCACACCTCCTGCCAGAGCACCGGCAGCAGACAAGCCGGAAAATAATGGTATTAAGGAAAGGATACTCCCCTCCTTCTTTTTCCTCGTTTTCTTCTTCTTAATAACCCCACCCAACTTCAACTTTGGCATGTATCGCCTTGTTAACCAAGAATGCCGCTGCATGTTCATCAAACTTTGCATCTTTAGCCTTCATTTTGATTGCAGCCTTCTCGGAGAGAGTAAGATTTGCTTCAGCTCTTTCTGTCCTCTGTGCATAAGGTATGTCGTGTTCCCTGAGTGCTGCTACTAGTGGACTGATTCTTTCTGCTCTAGCGCCAACAGTTTTTACAGTATTGTACTCTGTCTACAAAACTGGTATGTAGTTATTTGCGCCTCAAAAGGCATCTTGTCGATGAGCTTGTTTAAAAAACTACGACCCTTCTTCTTCCTGGTAGAATGCATTTTTATCGACCGACTTACCTGTTCGCGCGCCTACATACTCATATAACCGGAGAAACCATCAAACATTATTAATATGCGGTTCGCCAAACAGAGAACAACATTACCCGTGAGTAATGTTGATGTAGCCGCCACCAATACTGGGCGGAATGACCAACCTCTCTTCCCTGAACAGTGAGGTAATAGTGTGTGGTCGATCAAATTGTGGGATAACTAATCTTGTGCTCTCTCCGCTGGAACACCCAAATGAACTTATATTTGAAAATGTATATGTGTTTTCCAAGCCGTTGTACTAGTCAAAGTATCAGTTACTATGGAAAATATTAGAATCCATTAACGAAATTCAGTATTTGACATTTACCGATAATCAAAGTGTATCTCCTCCAAGTGAAGCTCTATCTAATTTTGTATTTGCATTTGAAGATGTTTTTTGTGAGAAGCAGAAAAAAAAATCGTGATTACTTTTGCATGGGAAGACACAGATCATTCGATTAGTTTTACTTGTATCAGACATATAGTCGGATGCTGAAACAGTTAATTAGAAACAATGATAACTTGATCGTGCTCTTTAAACAGCACTATGTGAACGTCGGGCACATTTACGATCACATCAACACCGATATGACGATAAAAGAGTTTAAAAACCTATGTGGGTGCTGCTGGAATGAGCTTAAACACGTATTTTTGATTATTGACAAAGACTGCGAGATGTATCATGGGAGGTACCGCAACGGATTTGCTTCATTTTTGAATAAATAGCCAAGCACAATAGGCACTGTCATTATTAGAACCATGGGCACACCTGCTAGAACATCATTGATACAGAGCAAGAGTGTGTTAGTGTACCCACCTGAACACATACTTCTTATGAAGGATGGTAATTTGGATTGTCAGGGTAGAATGTACAAACGAGTAGCTGACCCCATCGAAGTAGATGATGTAACTAGATGATATACTAACAAAGCATTTAATGAAGGTCTATTGTTTCCACAACCGACAGAAGTGACTTTGGTTGAAACAATTGTCGTAACAGGTAGGATCCAAGATAACGCATTTGTACTAGATGCGGGTCGAAATTATTGTGAAATCGCTGGTGGTGGTGTCCTCTCAATAGTAAAACCGAGCAGGGTTGACGTGAGACTGAATTGGGTAAAATTAACAATGATACAGGGTTATTCTATGTTATTGATACTCAACCTGCGGCCCGCCAATCCTTTTTCAAGTGGCCCAAAAACTATTAATTATTAGCTGAATTTATAGTAAATTGTCAAAAATTTGTAACAATGTTAACTATTCCATTAATCCAAAATAAGTGCTTACTTTTAAATATGGAATTTTATTACGCTGTAGGTTATTGCATATGTTGATATAGCGGCCCACGAAAGGAAAAGGTTAGCACCGCTGCTCTATGTTAAGCGAGGTGATATACTCAGTTTTTCCCGTGCATATAAACCCTACGTATCATTTATAGCAAAAGAAATTATGAGATGTAAAATAGTACAGTGAACACCCACAAGTTTCATTTGGTGCGTCAACATGGACCCAACAACAACTAAACGAGGCATCATTAAGGCCCGGAATACAAATCGAAGAAAATTACTCGAACTGAATACGAGCAAGATTGAGAAATTTTTCAGGGATTCGTTAAGACCTGTGATGGATACTATGGGAAAACTTTTTCTTACCCCAGCGACATACATGGCACTGCAGCAATCTTCTGCCTTCATCGGAGATATCTTGAAGTCATTTCTGGTTGTATACGTAGCAACATGCTTTGTATTTTGTCGCTTAAAAAACGTTATATTGTTATAATGAGTGAAATAGTTTACTTTGGTGACCAGACATCATCTTTAAAACCTTTGAGAAATTTAGTATTATTTCAGTTTCACTCAGTAGAAAGAAACCAAGTGTTAGCGTAGTAATTGTATGCACGAAATAGAGACAGATGATACCGGCCAGGTGGCCGATGAAGATCCGATGACGTATTTCCACGTTGTGAGTAACGAGTGCAATATCAGTCGACAGCAATACGTCTCCGGCAACCTTTATCAAGGAAATAATCTTGTACTAATGTAGCCGCAGGCGGCTTCGCAATTGATGGACCATCAGAACGTGGAAATAGCGAATGAAACTGCATGGGATAACGCCGCTCGAACTAAACAGCGATTGAGATCACAGTTTCCAGAAACCAGAGATATCCTAATATTTAAAAAGGCTCAAATTCAAGAGCTAGGAGGAAAGCGTCCAAGTTCAAATGCCACAGCCATACGTGACAGTGATGATACAACATCAACAGAGAAACTATGTCAGCTACATCCCATGACTGTAGGAAAAATACTTAGAGAATCAGTACCAGGCATTAAATCTGCTATAGTTAATATTAGTAGAAAAGGTCGAAATCGTGTGCAGACTCACCAGTGTGGGCAAACAGGTTAGCTACTGTCAGAAACCATCCCAAAAATATAAAGTTCTGTAAGTACATACAACGGTTTTGTACTGTGAAGGAAATGCACACGCATTTCTCGGAAGATGAGTCAAAGAAAGAAACTGAGCGTGATACCGATGTTTTACGAGTCTGTTAGATCATGCATAAACCATTACGGGAAGGAAAACTGAACTAATATCTCGGCAGTTAGTACAGGTGACATTTCTTGGCTACCGAACTTTGTATATATTCATAGCACATTCTGCAGTGTTGAACCGTAAGTTGGTAATGTGGTTACTTGTTACTTCAATGTCTCCGTTTCTAGCATACAAGTCGAATGTGTAGTAGTTCTGCTCGATAAGCAATTTTGACGAATGACATGATATCAAAGAATGTAATCATGAGGGTAACCCACACATTGTGGTGGAAACCACCGATCAACAGATCTCATTTACCCCAAACTATCTAAACAGAAACAAGTTAAATTTCGTATGGCCCACGAGAATATTTCATTGGAGGAAGCTCTAGCACTTGATCAGCTAATTCTTATGCGATAAGGACTGCCCTGCTGTCACTAAGAGATGAGAGCAATTTTCTACTTTTGCCTGTGCCACGCTCGGCTCCATTTCCTGCACAACAGGTTAGCTTTTCCTCAGAGTTATTGACTTCTCGGACTAGCATTTTACTTACGAGCCGTTGACATCCACCTCCTCAACGACCGATGAATTGACCACCGGTCGGTCAACAGAGCGCACAGTAAAACATCCCTTCTGATTTATATTATGATGTTCACAGACCCCAAATAGAACCAATATCCCGAAACTCCTATATAGATCGGATAAGGTTTGTATTAACTCTGTTATGTCCTTGAGTCCGAATTGACCTTCTAGAATCTCTTTCCTTATATTTCTGTATTGTTTGCATCTTCCACGTCATCGTATTGTTCGCATTTCGGGTTGTCCACGATTTTCATGGTGTACATTCTCTTAGGAGTGCGTGCCCTGTTTACAGTCTGCTTATTGTTGTTATCTGGCTTCTGTTTATTTTTAAGGGCGCGTACCATACGTTGTAGTCTGGTTCCTCTGCTATGGTTCTGTACCAGAGGCTCTTGCTCGGTTCTTCTACCCATCTTCTGTTCCACTCCTTCTTCACTATTTGTGTGATTGTGTAGTTGTAGTCGGTGTAGGGGATGGGTATCTCCTCTATAACTGCTGCATTCAATTGTCCCCGTGTTATGGCATCCGCCGCTTCATTTCCTCTTACGCCGACGTGCCCTGGAATCCATTGTACTTTGATGCTTCTTCCCTCCGTTGTTGCCTTAATTATTTGCCTGGCTGCCTCAAACGTTAGGTAATTTTTTCATGTGCCTTTGGGGATTCCTTTTATTGCCTGCAGGGCACTTTTAGCATCCAAGCATATAACTGCCTTAACGATACCCACTTTCTTTATGTATTCGATTGCTTTTAGTATCGCTATAATCTCTGCTGGAAATATGGACATTGGGATTGGTAATCTATACGCCCCATGCACTTCTTGCACCATTTCGATGTACGCTGCTGTGTTGGATTTCTCGTTCTCTCTTGATCCGTCCATATATATTTGTCTCCATCCTTCCCACCTTGTGTTTAAAGTTTGCAGAGACAGCTGCTTTATGATCTCAGTATTTTGTTCCTTCTTCTTTGATACTCATACTGTCAGGTTTGTGTATACTTGTTGGTCCATTTCCATCCTTGGCCACGGTTCTCGTTCTCTATACATATGGTTGATGTCAAAGATTGCTATGTTCCATCGGGTAGTTATTTCCCAGTATTTTGTGAGACTTGGGCTGTCTGAGAAGTTCTCGGCCTCGACCATAGATGGCAGCAGTACACATGTGATTTTTTTCCGTGCAAGTTGGTGCATGTGCCACACGCGCCTGCAAGAAATTGTGTCATTCTACGTTGTAGTTTGGTCTGTACACTTGTTTGATGCAGACGCGGTGCGGAGTTGTACCAGAGATGGAAAAATCGAGTATCGTGCAGTTATAAAATTCTTTGTGAAAGAAGATTTAACGCCATCCGAGATCCACGGATGATTTTTAAAAGTGGATGGGGACTCTTCTCCTTCATATTCGACAGTTATGAAATGGGCTGCTGAGTTCAAACGTGGCCGTAGCAGTGTCGAAGATGATGAACGCAAAGGACGTCCGAAAAGTGCAACAACTCCAGAAATCATTCAGAAAGTGGATGATATGGTTTTGGATGATCGACGAATAAAAGTGCGAGAGATTGCTGAGAACGTAGGGATATCAAAAGAACGTGTGGGATACATTTTGCATGAAGTATTGCATATGAAGAAGCTTTGTGCAAGATGGGTGCCGCATTTGCTCACTGTTGATCAAAAGCGCATCCGCATGAGACTTTCTGAACAGAGTTTGGAGCGTTTCAAAAAAATAAAACTGATTTTTTGCGTCGATTCATAACTATGGATGAGACATGAGGTCACCACTACACGGCAGAATCAAAAATGCACTCACCCTGGATGAAAAAATTCGTGAGAAAAGGCCCAGTTTGAGGAAGAAGAAAATCATCTTTCATCAGTACAATAGACCTGCCCACAAGAGTCTTTTGCCAATGAGAAAATTAAGAGATCTGCACTGCGACGTGTTGGAGCATCCACCTTATTCCCCAGATTTGGCTCCCTCCGTCTCCTATCTATTCCAAAAACTCAAAAACTTTCTTCCTGGTCGCGTTTTTCTCCAAATGAAGAGGTGATTGCAGCTGTAGATGGATATTTTGCAGGCCTTCCAGAAAGCCATTTCAGGGACGGTAATGAACTTGAAACATCGTTGGACTAAGTGTATCAGTGTTCAGGGAGATTATATTGAGAAATAAAAATGATTTGGTAAATATCAAATTGGTTTTATATTTTTAAGATAGCGGACACACTGATTGTCACTGCTCGACGCGCTGGAGCGCGGTACCCCCACCACCGCTATCGGAGCGCCGTGGCGGGATTGGCAGTAGGCTGAGCGCCTATGGATACCGAATACTGCGGCGGGACGGCGACCGGGGGGTGGGGGGTGTCGCCATCCTGTACAAATCCACTCTCCCCGCTGTAGAGGTTCGATCGGTACCAGGTCGCTGCAGTCCAGGTGCAGGCCGGACGCCGGCGGCTCACTATATGCAGCATATACTCCTCTCCCAATTCCCCCTTCCCAGATGAACTACTCCGACACATCAATCAGTCCTATGAATACCCTATTATCCTCTCAGACCTTAACGCGCACCACCTCGCCCTCGGAGACCGCCACACGTCAATCCGCGGTAGACAATTACTAGACACCCTAACAGCGACGAGACTCCGTAACGTCCCGGTGCAGGGCCACACCCGCATCGCGCCGAGAGGGCCCGCCGTTCATGCTACGAGCCCGGACAAGGTCATAACAACGCCGCCGTTAGCGCGCTGCGTCACGCAGTGCGTGACCGGCCCCGACCTTGGCTCAGACCACCTGCCTGTCATCTCGCGCTGGGCGCTGCTGCCAGCTGCGGCGCAAGCTGCAGCGGCCGCGCGTCCTGCCGTACGCAAGTGGCGAGCGACTAACTGGGACGAATACCATCGCGTCGTGCAAGCGGAGCTGCCGGACTTGAGAGCAATACCGCTTGAAACGGCCGCCGATGTTGATGTATATAGTGATGTGCTGGAGAGTGCCATACACGCTGCCATTGAGACAGCTGTACCGACTGTTCCTTTGCCCCGCAGTGCTCCGGACCAGCTTCCCGCAAATATCCTAAATAAAATCAGAGAAAAGAGGGCAGCACACCGCCGCTGGTCGCGAACAAATGACCTGGCAGACCGCAACATGTACAATCGGCTGGCCAGAGAGGTTAAACAACTCATCGCTCAACACAGGGAAATGAAATGGACAACTTACTGCCAGCAACTGGACGAGCAGAATAGAAACGAACCCAAAAGCTTTTGGAGGGCTGTGGGCAGGCTGACCGGCAAATCCCCGCAAGCCACCTATCCCCTCCACAAGGACGGAACTATCCTCTCAAATGTCGACGAAAAATGCGAGCTGTTTCGTCAACACCTAATAACAGTCCACCAACCACCCGACTCCCCGAACTTCGACGCCAACTTCAAAGCAGAAACTGAAAACCTCCTACTCCTAAACTACCACCTGACACACCAAATACCCAGAGCCATTGAACCAGACAACTCAGATCCTTTAACATATGAAATCACTCCGCAGGAAATAGCGCGGCATATTAAGCACCTCAAAAACACCGCACCAGGACCCAACAGCATACCCAATTTCACCCTAAAAAATACCCCACCGATATTCCACTATCACCTCGCTCGAATCTTCAACGCTAGCTACACTATTGGACACCTGCCAAGAAACTGGAAGCTAGCGCACGTCCTACTCTTCCCTAAGCCTGGCAAGGACCAGACAAACCCGAATAATTACCGGCCGATCAGGCTGACCTCCAGTTTTTCCAAGCTAATGGAGCGCATCATCGTCAGCCGCCTCCATGTATACCCTAACAACAATAATCTGCTTCCGGCGGAGCAATTCGGCTTCCGCCCAGGCTACGCCATCACCGACCAGTTCCTCAGGGTGGCGAACGTGGCCGAAACAGCTTTAGCCACGCATCGATCAACTGCCATGGCTTTTATGGATGTAAGGAAGGCTTTTGATACGGTCTGGCTCGATGGATTACGGCGCAAACTGATCCACCCCAAACCTGTAGATGGCTAGTAAATTTCTTTAGCGACCGTAAAGCAAGGGTTAAGCTCCAGGGAGGACTCTCCCTACCTATTGAAATTAACGCAGGCGTCCTACAGGGCTCACCGCTCTCTCCCCTACTCTATATTATTTATGCTAGGGACACTCCGCGACCGGTAGGACCCAATGCCGGGCTTGGTTTGTTCGCGGATGACACCTCATATTGGGCAACTCACACAAGATACAATCTCGCCATTACAGCACTGCAGAGGTCAATCTTTGCGTTTGAACAGTGGTGCTGTAAGTGTCGAGTCACACTTAACGCAGACAAAACACAACTAATAGTTTTTTAAAAAGCAGCGCCTGCCGGAGCGTAAGCTGCGCGAAAAGCGCATCTACGTCTGCGGCAGGCCCGTAGAATTCAAACGCACCGCCACCTATCTACCTCGGTATTACACTCGACAGCAAACTGACATACATCGCCCAATATGACAAAATAATTAATGAGACCAAAAGACGACTAGCGACACTGCGCCTGCTCCGAGGACTCCGGACAGGCTGCAATTACAACACTATCATGATACTATATAAAGCACTGATTCGAACATACATAACATATGGCCACCCCATCCTGCTCCACCCTCCCAGGACAAGACAAAAGCAACTTGACATTCTCGAAAGACGTGCCATAAGGACAGCCTACAGACACACATCCGTGTCCCTCAATAACAATGCAACCAATCGCGTAGGTAAGGTCGTTCCGCTGTTCGAGCATGCCGCGGAGCTCGGCCGCCGCTACATGCTCCGGGCAGTGGGGCGGCCCGCCTTCAGACCCCTACTGGACGAACTGCAGCGACAGCTGACAGCCCCCCTCCCCCATCCAACAACCCTACTCCGGCTACACCACACCACAACATAAACAGCCGCGAACAGTGACCCCCGGAGCGAAACGGGCCTCATATGGATCCGTGCGCGCGACGGAGGTCACCACAATTACACACACAACAACGAAAACGGGAAGCCACTGCTGGGGCAACGGGTTTCTACTCGGTGGGCCAGCACCATAAAAAGCCAAGTCACTTTGCATTTGCACGATGGAAAGATTAAATAATATAATAACTTAGTCTTACTTCAACTATAGAAAAAGACGCACGCAAAACCTTTAACCTCGACTGACATGACAACTATATGACAATTATTCTGCGGTGGCAGTCTTCCTCTTTACTCTTTACTCTCCCTTCTACAATTATCAACAGTATCCCACTATCCACTAACCAAAATATCACTCCAAAATCCCCCCCCATCCCACCCATAGATGCGACTGATGGCTCCGCGGCCCTGGCGGGGCGCGGCTTGGAGTGTCATGGATGTGTTAGGGTGCTTCCCAGGCCCTGGTCTCCACTATATTTCGCATTAATTATTCCATCGCAACAGGGACAGAGGGGCAGGAAATGCCCAATAGCGTCCCGTGTCGCCATGGCGGGCCATGGCGACACAAACTTCCAATGATCATCATCATCATCATCGGATCAGCCTGGACTGCTGCGGATCGCTCCGGATTGGCCCACAAGCGTGAACTAGGACGCGCCAATATCAGGCCCGCACCCAGATAATGCAAATTTTGTCGTCAGACCGCCCAGGGCATGATGGGTAGAAGGCGGCGCCAGGTCACGCCGGAACCTACAGCTGCCCGCCACCAGGAGGCAGCACCAGCGTCACGTCACATAGTCACCGCCTCTAGATGCTGCAGTCAGTCTTCACCGCACAGCGGTGAAGAGCGGTCGCCTACGGGCCCCTCCTCCAATGTAGGGGAGTGTCCAGTGGCATCGACCAACGCCGGAGAGTGCCGCTAGGGCGCTCCCATGGAGCCGGTGGCGGCACCCCTCTCAGCTGCAGGCAACTGTTGCACTCAGTCGTCTTCGCACAGCGATGACGTGCAGACGGCCACAGGTAGCCAGTCGCCACTAAACAGCAGCGGCGTGTGGACAACCGTTGGCTCCCCGCGAAACGGAGGGAGGCGTCAGGGCACCCCCCTGACTTCCTTCTTCTCATCACGCAATGCGAGGAACCCACCAAGCTGAAACGGACCCTGACAACCCCACCACGACGTCGGAGAAACCAAGAGATCTGGAATCATCTCCGCGAAATGCCAATCAACGGTCGCAGAGCCTATGCGCCAGTACTCCAGAGAAGCAACGCTTTCAAGAGAGCCCGCTCAGCCCAGCTGACTCAACACTGTCGTCCCACGGCAACCAGAGCTGGTCGACAGAAGCAAGCCAGTCTGCCAAGGATGACTGGCTGATCTTCTTCTGGAGCCTCGACGAGCGGGAAGAGGAATATGAAATACGCTACGACCAGCATACGCCAGGCTATTGGAGAAAAGACTCAACCAGATCAAAAGTATGGAAATTAGAGTCGAATTTTACCATAAAATATACAGATGGTTGCTGCCATGCGGCAGATTTGAAGACCTGCACCGAGCACTTAGAGACCCGGCATTCTCTAAACTCGCGATACCAAGATGCGAAGATGGGGTAGAACCAGAAGAAGAACTAGCCTGGACTAAGAAGGTTCCTCTACCACTCGTCTTCGCCGAGAACTTCCGCGAGAATGAGTATCTGGAGAAACTGCAGAGTAACTTCACAACACCACCAACGCCAGCCTCAGTTTCAACAGCACCGTCAACGCCAAGCACAACAATAGAAGGGTCATCCCATAGACTGGATATGCAAGCAGCCCCTTCTGCAACGAAGGACCTCAGATGCATCTTAGTGACAACACCATGTACAGAGACGGTGAAGTCGACCCGCCCGGATACAAGCATGGAGGAAGAACCAGCCACCGAAAAGGAAGGAGGCAAATGGGACTACCTCTTCATACGCCGATGTGACATGGAGGTGGCCATCAGGGTGCTTCAGGACGGAGGCATCCTGTACCAGAAGCAACAGCCGCCAACAAAACCAGTCGACCTGGTGGGCCAAGATCATCAGCCAGCACCCAGAAAAAGTGAGGCGCCAATGGAACAAACAGGGAAAAGAAGGACCAGAGGCAATAAGAAGACTACCACGAGTGTACACCAATGCTACAGGTGCCAGAAATTTTGGCACAACGCCACAGACTGCCGCTCTACCGAGCGTTGAATCCGCTGTGGCGGAAGCCACAACGTCAAGGACTGTGGACGCTCGACGACAGACACCCCAACGTGTTCCAACTGCAAAGGGCCTCATTCCGCTGCATATGAAGGCTGTCCTGTGAAGCGCAACCTGCAAGCTTACGGAAGGCGAGAAACCAACAATGCCAAGACTGAAGAACTGCCAGCCAAGCGGAACAAGAACCGACGAGAAGAGATACTCTTTCGCCAAGGGGAGAAAGAGAGAAGCTCCAAGCAACAGGCAGACAGAAGACCAACTATCTCCCTACATCACTCAACGCAACAACACGCACGAAACCCGTCAACAAGGAGCGACAACGCCTGCCAAGAGAAGGGGTGTTGCCGGCACCAAGATTGGACGGAAGGGAGTCAACGAGAACAGCTGACCAAGCTGCTCCAAATGATGATAGAACTTCTATCAGTCATGATCCCCCTGAGGGATCAATGAAAATCAAGGACTTAGTGTCCACAGAAATACCCAAACACAAAAATTTGTAACACATGATGAGTCAAATAAAGGTTAAAACCCAAAAAACTGCACATTCCCGATGGCTGAAAAGAGCAACAGCTCTCTAACAGCCCGCCTTTGGCCCTCAGCCAATGGAATGAAAGGTAATAAAAAAAAAAGCAGATCAGCAGTCGCGTCTTGGACTGCGCTCCTCACGCCGACCAGCCGACGCTACCTGAAGACTATGGGATGTTACACCATCAAAAATTCGTTAATCTACGATCAACTAACCCGGCTGTACGCCCGAGAGATTTTCAAACATCAGTTTCACCGGGAAAACTTACGATTACATAAGAAGTGACATAATTCCAATAATCCGCCAGAAAACAGTTGAGGCTTGGAACGGTATGTGGCAATCCAGTGACTATCACATGGGAGGACATTACAGAATAATACATACGCAAATACCAACAACAGAGTGGTATCTTAAAAAATATGACACAAAAACGCTGTATCCATAATATCGTGGTTAAAAATTCAATCACGGTAGATTCAGAAGCCATTTGCACAAAATACATTTAGAAAACTCTCCGCTGTGACAGTATAACGAACCACCTCTTTTTTTGGTGAAGGAAATTCATATTTGAATCAGACACGGTCTGGAAAGATTTAAAACAATGGTATATAAGCTACCCAGTCAGTGTAAGTCATCTCATTTCGCTAGGAAACGTCTCAATATATCAGAGGATTGTGCGCTTCGTTACAAGGAAGAACATAGAAATATAACTGGGTGGAACCCATGCTACTCGAGATTGTAAACAGTTGTAATTTACCATTTTATTGTTAAAATTTTAATTGAAATGATTTATTCAAAGTACTGGATTATAATATTATTAATATTAAATCTCTGACTTCATTCCTTTGTAACTTATTTTGAACTTTAAATTTTCCAATAACTATGAACTTAGTTTGTAATATGAACAGTGACTTTTTTTATTTGTGTATTAGGTAAGTTTTTAGGCAAATGTGTATGTATTTATATATATAAAGAAGAAACACTAACTATAACGTATCCTGACGGTATTACCTTCAGGCCAAGTGTCAATAAAATAAAAATAAATAAAATAACTCGAAGCGAGCGAGAATATGATTCAGTATACTGTGCATAAAAGAAGAATGATTCAATTATGATTAGAAACTCATCTGCTTCTAATGTAGATGTTATTGTGATCGATAGTAATGAATATGAAGAAACAAAGGGGTTAAGGGAACTGTTGTTCTTTTTTTTTTTTTTAAAAAAAAAAAAAAAAAAAAAAAAAAAAAAAACAAATAGCTATATGCTGCAAATGATTTGAAAAGATATTTAGAAATATTAAACAACTCTAGTGGTCACAGAATAAATCTGGTAAAGATTTGAAACCTGCTAACAATTTTAAATATAACACGATAATCTCTTAACTTGACAGACAGTCCGGTTCTGGTCTTCTTCCCATGAAGGAATATGTGTATTGGGACGATCTGAACGAACTCGTAGAAAGATTGAAGATGCTTACCGCATCGACATCAGCACTCCAACGAAATTTTATCAGTGGTTGAAGAATTTCCTGAAAAAGACATTATATTGTAACATGTATCAAGTTGAAGCAGAACTTCATAGACCAGCAGGAAGAAATTTCCCAAGAAGCCATGTAGTAATCAAAGGACTCGATGATCAGTGGCAAGCTGATATTGTGAAAATGATCCCATACTCTCGTAAAAACAGTGGCTACAAATACATACTCATGGTGATTGATGCTTATTAAAATTGTGCGTGGGCAGTAACCCTCGTGGTCGTATTACTAAAAACTTACAGACTGACAACGGAAAGGAGTTTTACAATTCAAAGTTAAAGAAGTTCATGGTATTAATGCTCAACATATACTCATCTTAAAGCATCAATAGAACTATTAAAAATGTAATGTGGCAAGAATTCAGCAGTCGTGGTTCACATCGTAGATTGAACTTCTTCCTCAGTATAACATGTGGCATAGTACTATCAAAATGAAGCCTTCCAATTTTAAGGACAACTTTCTACTTTCAATAGCGCACTTCCGCGCTAAGACTATCACGTCAGCAAAATTCAAAGTTGGTGGCCATATCAGGGTCAAAAGGATTAAAGAAAATTTTGAGAACGGCTGTCTACCAAACTGGTCAACTGAAATGTTTACCATCAAAAGAGTGAAATCAACAAATGCACTAATTTATTTACTTAAATGTTGTCGGGGTACACATATCGCAGTAGCATTTTACCAGCAAGAATTACAATTAAAAAAACATCCAAGTATATTTCTGGTTGAACAGGTAGTAAGGAAAAGGAAGTATTTGGCATTAGTGAAGTGGTTAGGTTTTGATAAATCGTATAACACATGAATGAACGCAAAATACTTATTTAAATTATTATTATTATTTTTTTTTTTTTATCAATGAACATACAGCATAAGTTTTGTTTATTTTTTTCTGTTCATCAAATGTACATAAATATATGACTATGAAAATAATATTATTTTCCCCATTCATTATAAATAAAGATTACATTCTTAAACACTAATTATTGAACTATTTTTAAACATATTTGGATAACTCAGGTTTATGTATAAATATATAAATAAACGTGTTTTCCCCTATATTTCACATTTCAGCCGCCACTACCTAACACAGGTCACTGGTGTTTGTATGTGGTAGTATCACGGAGATTCCTATCGTTCACCACGTTAGCCGAATGCCTATAGCTATGGGGGTGTGGGAGATATGGCGGTTATAGGTGGTCGATGTGATATTTCTACCATAGACATGTGTGTCTCTATACTTCTCTTTCATACCATAACTACTTAGCACAGATCAATGGTGTTTGTGTGTGGTAGTAGCATCAAGCCTCCCATCTTACACTATGGTGGTTAGATGTAACCTCAAGTCTCCCAATGTGCAACACGGTGGTGTTATGTTGGTAGCTATGGGTTGTGGGGGATATGATGGTTGAAACTGGTCTACGGACGGCGTTTTCATATTTCGATCAAAGAAATGTGTGTTCCTATAATTCACTTTGCAACCATAAATACCCTGCGCAGATCACTAATGTTTGTGTGTGGTATTAGCCTCAAGCCTCCCATCCTGCTCTATGGTGGTTACATGTCGGTAGCTGTCAATCCAAATTCTTTACAAACACGAACTTAGTCGTGGGCACCAGCTAGAATATTGGAATACAACAATTACAGTATTTTTTCCTATTCATCATATGACGATAAAAGATTGTTGAACTATTTTTACAATATATATATATATATATATATAGATATTGTAACATGACAAGCGTCTGCGCCAGGTGTCTGCAGCAGACGACGCTTGTTAACGATGTATTATCTTTGAGTAATAGTAAGTCAGTCTGTCTCTGACTGCCGGACGAGATTGTTCGCGCGGAGGCACATTTCGGTCTAACAGTTTGGAAATTGTTACAGACTCAAGTAAAGTTGTAAAGTGATTTATGTAAGCGTGTGATGAATAGAATTTGTGATTCGGAAGAGAACATTTTTTTTAAAGTGGCTACATGTGGTGAGAGGAACTTTAATCAATGTGGTAGATCATTTTGTTGTAGAAACTCTTTATCCTACGAACTTGTAATTTTCGGCGAAGTCCGATACCTTATCTAAAATCTTATATTTGGTGGTGGTATTTTTCCGTTGGGTGGAATAGCTACAGCTTAACTATCGCAATAAAGTCACTTTGTGTGAAGTTGCATATAAACTGTTGAACTGTTCTTTTTATTTAGTGAACCCAATGCTCGAAATTTACCTAAACCTGGCGACCGCGGCATAAGAACCTTTTTTTTATCCGTTTAATGAACTTATTTGTGTTTCTAAGTAAGTGACTGTGGGCTCTAAATCAGTATTCCAAGTTTTAACCCAACTTAAAACTTTTCTTTGTAGCCTTGCATGGCGACCGTGACAGGACGTGTGGTTAAATAGGCATCTGGAGGAGAAATTAACTTTCAATTCCCGAGCATACACACGGGGATAAAGAGGACAAAAGATAAATTACGGCGAAGTGTGAATAAGGCGACAATTAGGCGCGAAGACGACAATAGTCAGAGTGGAAGATATACCACTACGACGACACGAGCCAGTGAGTCAAAGACGGCGAGTGAAGATAATCTACTCAGGGACCAGTTGGAGGTGGCGCTGCCCAGTGGGGAACGGAGTAACTAGACGAGCATTTCCGAGCGGAGCCGAGAGCAGACGACAGGCGGACGACGTCTACGCAGACACGAGGGTGTCCGGGACCAGCCGAAGGAAGCCGAGCGGGTGCAGCTGACCCGAGCCAACCTGCAACCAGCCTAGGGGAGCCGAGCAGACCTGAGTGAAGACACCAAAGCTAAGTGGGGGCTGGCTGCTACTTGCAATTTGCTGCCAAGCGTCTCTCCCTATCCGTACCGTGCTTTTCTTTTTTTCCTGTAATTTCGAATCACACATAGGAAGGAAAACCGAGTTGGGTTTTTCTCTCCATTTCCAATCCCTTTGTCATTCTAGTGACACTTACTGCATATTGACAATCCAGGCGCTGGAGTATTTACGCTGCACAAGTAGTTTGTTTCTAGTTTGCATGCATTGAATTCTGATATGGTGAACGCGTTTTGTGAATAGCGGCGTTGTGTTGATTTTATGTGCTGTGAATCGGAGGGGAAAAGTAAAGCAACTAGGTAATTGACTTTATTGGATTTTCTCGTTGTATTTGTAGTAGAAACATGCCGAAAATGGGTGACGAGACGGAGTCAAACCTGGCTGATATGCTGTCTAAACTTACTGAATCCTTTAACGATAAATTTGAATCCTTTAATAATAAATTTGAATCTCTTAATGGTAGACTCGAAGTAATGGGGAAGGACGCAGAAGTTCGTCACGATAGCTTAGTCAAGGAGCAGAAATTGCACATCGCAGAGTTAGAAAGAAAACTTGAAGAGTATAGTGTTAGGTGTGTTGGGCGGACGGAGGAGCTGTCCTCTCAAGTTTCCAAGTTAGAACAACAGGTGAAGCATGAGACAAGTGGTTTGCGCCAGGATACCGGTGACTTACAGGCGCAATATTTACAGTTAATAGAAAAAAGCGACAGTCAGAGCCACCGCGTAGGGTACCTTGAAGATCAGATGCAAACATTTCAGGGTAGTGTTCAACGGAGCTGTGCGGAACTGAAGTGTAATGTCAAAGCGCTGGCAGCTGACGTGGAAAAGGTTTATGAAGATGTTGAGAAGGTGAAACTACATACCCCTCTAGTGGTGAAACAAGAACTAGTAAAACAAGTCCCCAATGTAGTGAGGGAAGAGCTTGTCAAGTACCAAGAAATTGTAAAGACCTCAGCTTTTCCGGTTAAAGTCAATGATGAGAAAATAGATTGGGAGGAATTTTCGGGAAAGAATTGTATATATCCTGTAAAGTTCATTAGAAATTTTGAAAATTCGCACCTTTCCTAATGGCTAGTGAAGGAAATAAAATTAGAATGGTAATTAAACATTTGAGAGGAGAACCTCGTCTTTCGGCTGATCAATTCGAAGACCGATTTGAGACGTTTGCTCCGTTTAAAAAAGAATGTTTTAAACCTATACTGGTCAGCCGAAAGACAGATTGCCGTGAAATCCGAATTAATGTTGGGCGAGCATTACGATCCGAATAAAGAGACCCAAACTAATTTTTTTATGAGGTGTTACTCATCTTGTAGGTACCTAGATCAACCTCACAGTGAGGAGGAATATGTTAAAATTATTGCGGCTCGCTTACCCGAACAAACGCAATTTATTCTTACCAGCCATAAAATATGTTCAATTAAGGAAGCCATAGACATGTTGGGAAGGTTGGATGTCAAGGAGGAGAGGATGAGGAGAGAGAGGTCGAAGTTTCAGAATGGGTATAGACACTTTCAGGATAGGGGTACACGAGGAGGCGGTTACTGGAGAGAAGAAGGAAGGAATAACCGACAAGGACCGATAAACACATACTAACACGGGGACAGACAGAAAAACAATTTCGGGCCGAATAACCAAGCGGTAGAGCCAGAAACTAATAATCAACACCAACGGTACCATGACAACCAACCTCATAACAGAGAACAAAGGGTAGCCACAGTAGCTGCGAGTGGTGAAAATTGTTTAAACTAATTTCTGCCACTGTCGCGGCCTCATCAGGGGCAGAACCGGTTAAGAGGCCAAATGCAGACGTAATTTCACAGAACGGAAGCGGAGGATTAAGGAAGAAGAAAATTCAGGAAGATGTTTTTTTGTTTGATACTGTACTAGGGAATGCCTTAAAGAATGAAGATGAGGTAAATTGTAAAGGTATTGCAACTGCAGGAACAGGTGTTAAAGAACGTCGAGAGGAATTTGCGGAAAAAAAGATAAAAGAGAAATTTTTTGAAGTAGCGGATGAAATTTTTTATGATACTCTTACAAAGGAGAAGTCAAAATTACGGGAGCAGTAGCGTATGCGGGGACACTGTTGACACCCAGACCGCAAAAGTTTTGACCGCCGCAACACTAGCAAGCGCGGAGAAACAAGCGAACGAGTTAGGTCACTCACTCGGAAGCAATAATTTAGCAGAATCAGTCACTTTCGATGGCGGTAGATATGAAGAAGTAACTGGTAGACCAAAACCTTTCCAATTTGTAAATGAAGAAAATAAAATTGACAGGAAATTCATACGGTGGAAAATTAATGAGGAAAATGAAGTCGACAGAAAATCTATACGGTGGAAAACTAATGAGCTCGGGCAAACAAGTGTTAAATTTCCCGATTGTGATCAGACGCGAGGAGAGGAGGAGGGTTTCTTTATGGACGAACTTGGTGAACAGGAAATATTTCCATCGAGAAATTTACAGAGCGTGTCGGTTTACCATAATGATCCCAGAGAAGACCTGCTAGAAGAAGAACGAAAGTTAGGTAGAAGAGAGGCACAAACACCTACTGTTGTAATAACATTCGGACTAAGATGGTGGAAGCTTTGGCGGATTCAGGGGCTGAAGTATCATGTATGTCGGAAAGCCTATTTCTGACACTTGTTAACGAACCGGCTGCTTGTGTTCACTCGGTATCCGGGATGACGGTGACAGTGGCGAATGGTGGCAAGATTAAAAAGATCACAAGACAAATTCGCGTGGATGGAATGATCGGAGGTCAAACAGTCGAAGTTAAAGCATTCGTCATTCCCAAGTTAACAGTAGATTTGATCCTAGGAGTGGACTGGTTTGAAGAGAAACAGGTGAAGTTAGATTGGAAGGATCATAGTTTACAATTTTTAACAGGAGGAAGAGAGATGAAGGTCCCGTTTGAAGGAAGATGTCGTGGGGAAGAAGAAGTATCTTGCCAAATTAGAGTTATTTCGAAAGGAACGGTGAAGGAGTCGGTAGAACAAAGGGAACTTAAGGAGGATTCCCTACCCGTGTTACAGGAAGAGGATAAATTAGTACCACAGTTGGAGTATGGGGAAGAGGATTGGAAGGGAGTAGAGAAGATTATTCAGGAGTTTCAAGAGGTTTTTTCGGATCGGCCTGGGTTAATTAAAGGTTACCAGTGTCATTTTAATGTTAAAGAAGATGTATCTTTTGCTGCCAAACCGTATCCTATACCCTTTGCAATGAGGAGCAAAGCACAAGAAGAAATAGACCGGATGCTAGAATGGGGTGTAATAGAACGGTCAAACAGCGAGTATGTGAACCCTTTGGTGGCCGTAATTAAAGCAGATAAATCTCTGAGGCTAGTACTCGATGCCAGGTCACTTAACAAAATCCTAATTACTGAAAGGGACCACCCACTCCCTGTCGACGAAATATTACAAAAGTTCCATGGTGTAAAATATCTTAGTTCACTGGACATCACGGCTTCCTATTGGCAGGTGCCTATTGACGAAGCGTCTAGAAAATATACAGCCTTTCGTTTCGAAGGAAAGTGTTTTCATTTTCGAGTTTTACCCTTCGGAATTAACAATGCGGTAGCGAATTTTATAAGGGCTTTGGACCAAGTGTTGGGAAGATCCTTGAGTGATAGGATTCACACATATGTTGATGACATAATCATTGCCTCGCAAACTCTAGAAGAACATCTCGAAACCTTACGTGATGTACTTAGCGCGCTGCATAAAGGGGGCGTAACTTTAAAATGGAAGAAGTGTGTGTTCCTGCGGAAGAGTATAAATTTTCTCGGACATGTGATTTTACCAGAAGGAATAACTGTAGAAGACGCGAAGTTAGAAGCCATTAGCAATTTCCCGAGACCATCTAATAAAGTACAGTTAAAGAGTTTCCTCGGTCTTTGCGGATACTACCGGAAGTTTATACCCGGACAAGCACTTAATAGTATACACCTTAGGGATCTGAGCAAAGCACGAACTCCGTGGGAGTGGACAAATGAATGTGAGGAGGACTTTAAGAAGATAAAACAAGAACTTTCGCGGAAAATTGTGTTAGCTCACCCGGATTGGACTCTTGACATATGTTTGGCCGCGGACGGCTCACACTATGGGCTTGGGGCTCAGGTGTTTCAAGAAGTAAACGTAGGGGGACGAGTAGAACAAAGGACCATCGCTTTTGCTAGTAGGATGCTGAACAAACATGAGTTATCATATAACATCACAGAGAAGGAAACCTTGGCGGTTATATGGAGTTTTCAAAAATTTCGAGCTTTATTTCTAGGAAGGAAAACCATCATCTATACCGACCATAAGGCGTTGTCATTTTTAATGAATTGTCGCCTCGTACACGGGAGGCTTACCCGGTGGGCGCTTGTAATGCAAGAATTTGAATTCGAGATTCGTTACCGACCAGGATCGGAGAATCTAGTAGCCGATTGCCTCTCCCGATTACCAATTGGTTTAATTGAAGGAAGAAATAATATCCACCCTGCTCAGGAAGCGCACTTATACTATATTCACGGAGTTGCCGAGGAAGATAAGATAATAAGTTTGCTAAAGAATATGACGGAGCTACAGGAGGAAGATGAAGTTATAAAAGCGGTTAAAGATCAGATACAATGTCCGAGTTACCAAGGGAAGTTAAGAAGATATTACTGTATCCACAAACACATAGTCTTTTGGCGTAATTCGGATATGAATGAAAACTGGAAGGTATGGATTCCAGAAAGAAGCATCGACGCACTAATTACTTATCACCATCTAAGCTACGGGCATTTTGGACCAAGCAAATGTTATAGGGTTATCAAAGAAAACTGTTATTTTAATAATGTGTCAAGGAGAGTAACGAAGTTGTTGTCTACATGCGACATTTGTCAGAAGACGAAAGTGGACAGTGTATTGAGGAGGGGTGATATGGAATGCATCTTGCCAGAATATGTGTTAGATTTAGTAGCAGTCAACGTGTGTGGCCCACTGCCGAGGTCCAGAGGCGGAGTCACGCAGATATTGGTAGTTATTGATGTTTTCTCGAAATATGTTAGACTGTATCCTTTGAAGAGAGCGACGGCCAAGGTCATGGCTAACAAAATTGTGGAAGATTTCATACCTAAAGTGGGAAAACCTCATAAGGTGATTTCGGACAATGCTCCGTCATTTTGTAGCCGCAGATGGGTGGTACGCCTTGAGCGAGAAGGAATTGAAGTACTGAAAACATCTTTATATCACCCTCCGGGTAATGTGTCTGAGAGGGTAATGATAGAGATAGGGAGGTGGCTGCGGTGTTATTGTGTGGATAACCATCAGAGATGGGCACTGGAAATAGAATCACTTGAACGAGTACTTAACAATTTACCTCATGATTCCACTTCAGTGGTACCATATGAAGTGATGTTTGGCAAAAGGGTTCCACGCATAGTTACGGAATTTGTAGATTTCCCACATGTTACTCCAATAGATCGGCAAGAACTAATTACTACAGCACGGCTTAAAATGAAGAGTGAAGCGCAGAGAAGAAAGGCTAGACACGATAGAAGGGGGAAGGCTACTGACTATAAGGCAGGTGACCGGTGCTGGCGCAAACTCACTATAAATCTTCGAGTCTCAATAATGAAATCAAAAATTTTAAATTCCTTTACGAAGGACCGTACATGATTTCTAGCTGTCCAAGGAAGAATTCTTTTGTACAGGTAAATCCTGTGGACCAAAGTGTCCGAGGTACATTAATGTAATTGCGCTCAAACCTTATAATTCTTTGCAAGAGGATGGAGATGGTTAAAGGGGAGGAATCCTATCCTGTTATTTCTTATGTTTTTTTCTCAATTATCAATCCTGTTTTCGAGAGAAAATCTCTGTACTACTATAAACCCTACTTTTCCCTTACCTTCGAAGACGCGAACAGCAATGTAGCAGCTCGGAGAAGTGTGGTAACGTGAATAAAGTGACGCGTGTGATGTGATGCTTTGGGGTATAAATGTGTACAGGTCATTGACAGAAGTGCAGTTTGTGTTTGTATCGAAAGCAATGATTCTGACAGCAAGTTGCTCAACTTGCAATTGAATACCAATTCATGTTTTTTTTATTTGGTGTCCTGTGGGTTTTTTCTTTTCTTTTCTTGTGTTTATTGTTTCTGATATGTCTTGTGTGTAATATTTTTTCTTATATGTCTCTTGAATTTAATGTGTAAAATGTTGTCTGTGAAAAACGGAAAACCACCAGAGTAGAATGTAAATTGATTTTTTTTGTTCTGATAATTGATATGGCCAGACATGATCAATTATCACAAGCTGTTAGGGAGGGAGTGTGACATGACAAGCGTCTGCGCCAGGTGTCTGCAGCAGACGACGCTTGTTAACGATGTATTATCTTTGAGTAATAGTAAGTCTGTCTCTGACTGCCGGACGAGATTGTTCGCGCGGAGGCACATTTCGGTCTAACAGTTTGGAAATTGTTACAGACTCAAGTAAAGTTGTAAAGTGATTTATGTAAGCGTGTGATGAATAGAATTTGTGATTCGGAAGAGAACATTTTTTTTTAAAGTGGCTACATGTGGTGAGAGGAACTTTAATCAATGTGGTAGATCATTTTGTTGTAGAAACTCTTTATCCTACGAACTTGTAATTTTCGGCGAAGTCCGATACCTTATCTAAAATCTTATATTTGGTGGTGGTATTTTTCCGTTGGGTGGAATAGCTACAGCTTAACTATCGCAATAAAGTCACTTTGTGTGAAGTTGCATATAAACTGTTGAACTGTTCTTTTTATTTAGTGAACCCAATGCTCGAAATTTACCTAAACCTGGCGACCGCGGCATAAGAACCTTTTTTTTATCCGTTTAATGAACTTATTTGTGTTTCTAAGTAAGTGACTGTGGGCTCTAAATCAGTATTCCAAGTTTTAACCCAACTTAAAACTTTTCTTTGTAGCCTTGCATGGCGACCGTGACAGGACGTGTGGTTAAATAGGCATCTGGAGGAGAAATTAACTTTCAATTCCCGAGCATACACACGGGGATAAAGAGGACAAAAGATAAATTACGGCGAAGTGTGAATAAGGCGACAATTAGGCGCGAAGACGACAATAGTCAGAGTGGAAGATATACCACTACGACGACACGAGCCAGTGAGTCAAAGACGGCGAGTGAAGATAATCTACTCAGGGACCAGTTGGAGGTGGCGCTGCCCAGTGGGGAACGGAGTAACTAGACGAGCATTTCCGAGCGGAGCCGAGAGCAGACGACAGGCGGACGACGTCTACGCAGACACGAGGGTGTCCGGGACCAGCCGAAGGAAGCCGAGCGGGTGCAGCTGACCTGAGCCAACCTGCAACCAGCCTAGGGGAGCCGAGCAGACCTGAGTGAAGACACCAAAGCTAAGTGGGGGCTGGCTGCTACTTGCAATTTGCTGCCAAGCGTCTCTCCCTATCCGTACCGTGCTTTTCTTTTTTTCCTGTAATTTCGAATCACACATAGGAAGGAAAACCGAGTTGGGTTTTTCTCTCCATTTCCAATCCCTAACTTAAAACTTTTCTTTGTAGCCTTGCAATATGTATATCATAGGTTATTAATAACCCCACTCATTATATATTAGACAATATTTACAAAGCTTGTAGTGTTTCTGTGCGTGCATAAACGATTTTTTACAAGGTATTTCGTGGGTTATTGTTTTCCCCAATCATTATACATTTACAATGCATGGATTTTTACAATATTTACAATGCTCAACTTTTACATGAACTAATGGGTTCTTTATACAAAACTGATATTTTATATGTACTAAATTACAGTGCACTAACAAAACGCTTACAATGCTCAACTTTTAATGCAATATTGGTTCTTTACCCAACACTGATATTTTTATATTTTATATGTACTAAATTACAGTGTACTAACAAAACGCCACAGCAATATATACCATCAAATACTTACAGCAGCTCAACATAAACTATTTACAAGTAGCCACCAGCAACTATTTACAAATAATATTTGCCACAAATTTACATGTTATTTACAACAGATAATCACAAATCATCATCAACTATTTACAACAGGTCACCATCAGCTATTTACAACTCATGTTTGCCACAAGTCACCATCAATTATTTACAACTTGCCAACATCAACTGAATTGGTGAGATGCAGAAGGAAAACATTCCACTTTTTGACCGTTTTAAACTAAGATAGCCATTTTGTTCGGTAACCCAACCTCCATCTATTGGCCTATACAGAGAAAAAATTAATCAACTTCTAATGGTTTAACACAAGCTGTTAAAATTTGAGTGACATGAAAAAAGAAAAGATGCCAGGAATGTTTTCCTTCTTGCTCTAACTAGTTTTAATTCCGACTTTCTATGTCCGAGCGCACTATGTAAAGACGAAATTGACGAAGGAGGAATAATATTTGATTACATGCAAAATCTCCCTTTTCCTTTATTTCCAGTTCAGGAAATGTTTTATTTGAGGAATTTGAGGAAATTGACGCACATTGTGTTGTATCCACAACCTTGCAAATCGTAAATCTGTGTTTTATACTTACCACGAGGGACCTGACAAAGTTTGTAGCTTTCTGTGTGATTATGTAAACACATGCATACCACCCAAAGTGAAAACTCTGCATGTGTTCAGTGATGCCTGTGGCGGATCAAATCGAAACCACACCCTCATCAGGTTTCTACTGAGTCTTACCACGATTGGCCGGTTTGAAAAAAAAATCATCAATACTTCCCAATACGTGGACGTAGCTTTCTACCGTGTTATAGAAATTCTACCATTGTGAAGAGAACTGTGCGCCGCCAAGTTGGAATAAACACACCTTTACAGTGTGACACCCTCATTCAAAATACAAAAAATCACTATATGAAGTGAGATCTGTCAAAACTGATCAGATGCAAGGAATGGTGGCCCTCAATATTCAAGGATAGTACAAAGAGTCTCCAGCATCGAGCTGGTTTCCAGATTAGTCAATACAGACACCTCATATACAGGTGAGATCAGAAAGGGTTTGTTGAAGCATTCAAATTCGTAAATGGATTGAACAGTGATATTTTTCAACTTTACAAACATCATGGTGACCTATTGCTACCAGCTGACCGTGCTTACGTCCATAAAGTTCCAATTGACCAGAAAAGGATCATGGATGTGGCCAAGATAATACAGTATATTCTACATGAACAAAAAAAATTCTACAACACAATATTGCAATGGTCTACGGAAAGTGATGCAGAAGAACTTGACTAATTGCTTAAGGACAGTCTAAGAGGGAGACACTATTCAAACTTAGTCACTCTCTCTTTTTTATTATTATTATTCTGGTCTTTACCTACCTTTATGTGCACAAGTATTTCTGAATGTAATTCTGCTATACTTTTTTTTACTTTTACCTTGGAATAAACTTCAAATTAACTGAAATATTGGAAATATACTGCATTCAGCAATCACTGAGATGCAAAAGGAAAATATTCCGTGCTCTTTGGATGTTAATTACGAGGTCATGGAGAACAATACATGATACTGAACAAGTGGAAAATATTAATCTGAATTAGTACTAAAAACCACCAATATTAACTTTTTCTCTCCCACTTACCGTTTCCGTTTTATAACGTTTCCTGAAAAACTAAGAATGTTTTCCTTCTGCATCTCACCAGTTCAACTATTATAACAAATGGCTATACAATACTTACAACCCATCCCACCCTCAGTGCACTCTAATGTATACACACGGATAAACGCTAAACTTAATCTGCATTCACACGTATTTACACACATTAACTCAGATACAGACGTGTGCCTTCAAGGTAGGATTCCAATGCTGTCGGGACAAATATAGAGTTTATCATACAATCTAGACAGATCCAACTTGGATGCTTCAACAGTTGTTATTTTATGTAAGTTTGACCGAAATCGTTGAGTATTGTACTTATGAGGAGCTCCATGTAAACGTTCAATATAATCTGTTATGGCGAGAGTTCTTGTAACTGAGGGAACCAAATCCTTGGCCCGACTTGAGGTCTCCTTAGATACTAGTCGGAACGCGTGCATTTTCGACCTTAAACCCGCAAACTCCACAATCAGGGAACCATTCACCTCATCCTTCATAACCCAAAAAACTTCTCGTTACAGGGTTCTATATCGAAACGATTGTTGGGTTTATATCCGGTTGTGTCGAAGTCCTCAATCTTGCGTCTCATTACTTCATATGGATCATAGCCATTCAACAAACAGATGAAACCATCTAAACTGTGTCCATATAAAGTAATTTCGGGCGTGTAAACTGCGGATGGCGAATTCATAGTGAAACTGATACATCCGCTTTTTAGACTACACATCCCGACATAGACTGGCTTGTTGAAAAGAATATGCTTTTTAGCCATCTCCAGATCCACAAAAAATGGTCATACACTTGAAGTGTGGTGAAGCTACGTGTGTGAGGGCACCGCAACGTCCCACCCAACCTGTGCACAATTTTACGTCGCAATGTTTTCTAATGTTCCCCAGTGTTTTTCCGAAAATTGAATTGTTCATAAGTTTGAAAAAGTCTCTCTGAAATTCTGTCTTGGCTGAGAGAGATGTAACATTTTTCAACGGTGACTGATTGAAAGATATTACCCGCGTGCCGAAGGCCGCGGGCATGGATGTTAAGTGTTGTGTGTCTGTGTGAATGTCCTGTGGCGTCCATACATTGGAAAAAATACACTTTGAGCTGGCTGTATGGCCTCCGTTGCCGAATGCCATTTAAAAAAAAAAAAAAAAAAAAAAAAAAAAAAAAAAAAAAAAAAAGATATTACCCGGTGTACCGTGCCCAATTTCATCCCCAAGCCTACACATTGGTGGAGGAATCGGTAATGGAGAACATACCAAACTGTATCCTCTAGCGTAGTCATCAGCTTGGGGAGAGTAGATCCAGGGGAGGCTTTGGCAGTAAGTCTGTTAGAAAATCGTGTATGTCCTGGGGAATCGTCAAGTCTACCTCTAAAACGAAACCCCTAGGTGAGTCGGCTTTTACACCCATGAAGTCTATACTAGCAACCTGCTTGGCCGAAACCATCAAATCTCTCTAGAAGGTAGATACTCAGACAGGGCTCAGCCGTTCAGATCGTTGTACTGCGCTATGTGCCGGTTATTTGCCTTGACGAACCTATGGACACACTGGCAAATACTACCACGAATTCCACGTTCGATAAAAAGAAGCATGTCAGAAGATGCAGCTTGACCCGCGATCTCTTTAACATGACCTGCTACGAAAGGCCTGGAGTTGTGAAACAGTAGGCGGGGTCCAGAGTGTATTTTTCCAAATATACAGCCTTAAATTTTTCAAACAGATGATCCGTGTACCGGATTAGCGATGTAGCAGGAGTTAGCACATGCTACGGGTCTCGCGCCTTCTGGGGGGCCTCGCGCCTCCTAGGAGGTCCCGCGCCTAGGAGTCTCTGGAGTCTGGAGTCTCCCCATCAGGCTAGATGGGCGACCATTTTTTTTTAACTATGCAATTCCCCCGGGTGGTGGAAACCAAGGGCCCCTTCTTCACATTTGCGGCGGGCCCCGCGCTGTCTTAATCCGGCCCAGAACAGATCCACAAGTAGTCGTACATCTGTCCCCGAGTAAAGACTTGCGCATACACCCAAGTTTTGCATCTGAAAACAAGCCACACTTGCTTTGAGTGTTCGTAGTCGTCGTCAGAAATTTCAAACTCCGACAAAAAAACTATCAAAATTTTCAATTTGGAGGGAGCGTGTATTTTCTAGGAAAAGCTCCTTTTCGCTTAACTAGTTATAACTTCCATGAAATGTGCAAGAGTAATGCACAAGACACGCTCCTCAAAAGTACTACCCCGCTTCTCTAATGGTGACTGCATGAAACGGAATGAGTCCATCAACCGCAACGTGATTGACGTACCTTTAATCACTTTTAGAAAACGAAATGTAACGTTCAGCGTTGATGGACAGGACATCCATCTCATCTTTATCTAAGTGTACTAAGCCGCTAAGTATGAAGTGCGCATCATTCACAGAAAAATTAGGGAAGAAGATGGGTATGTACCTTTGATTCTTGTTGTACTGTAAATGACATTTATTGTGTGCAGCCCCTCTAAATTTATCTGAGACGGGGCGATGTACGCGAGCCTTAGCGGTCCCCAGTGCAATGCCTTCACCAAAAATGTGGTGTACCATAGCATGGCTAGATTGTGCTTCCCTTGTAAATAAATGTCATCAACTTCATGCATGAGTTAAACGTGTTGCTCCACTAGCCACATTCCAGGATTATCTTAGAAGAATGAGTCGAGTCGGTTCAGCTGACGGTCGTATGCTCAAACGACCTGGTATTCCGTAGCAAATGGAGTGTGTTCCTGGACTAGGGTATGGCGAGATGGTGAGAGGCGTTAGGGTCGATTCTGCACATATCAAAGGGTTTCAACAAACATTGAAGTCCGTGTAAACGACGAATGGTGCACGCTGTTGGAGCACAAAATCCTTAAACCTTAAGGTTTTGTCTTCGTCGCCAGGTAGATCGACTCTTACAGCGTCCATTCTTGCGCAATCAATAGCGCGCTGGAAATTGTGCAGTTACCTATCACAAATGTGTGTCTTATGTTGATGATTAGATATTTAAGAACTAACTAAACGCAACAAGTTCTTGACCCAGCAGTTGTGAAACTTAAATTCACCTTTTGTAATTAACATGTTAATATGGAATCCGCGTTTGACTGCAGCATCATGGATGGGACCTACAACTTTATGTTTTCTACATCTTGTCTCAGGTCGTATACATTGATCGAATATTTAGGATTTTACCTCTCAAATTTAAAAATGTCTGAAAATTTTACAGGCAAGTCTATGCATGCAAAATCTAAGACGTACTTAGAACGTACTGTAATATAATGGCTAACTATATTGGAGTTAATTTGCACATGTTCGTAAAATGCCAGTATCGTCCAAAGAAAATAACGATCATCACTGTTTTTAAAATTGAAAATTGCTTTATTTGCTTGGATATTGGTTGGCAGACCTACAAATGAAGAGCCCGATACAGCTACATGGATGTCGAAAACGTTAATTTCATCGAGGCATTTAGCACTGTCCTGGTCCTTGAATTCACTAAATCTTTTCATGTTATTCTGCCAGGGAAATCTTTATTGTGATTTGAGGCATTAAACAAATACAAGTGAAGTTAATGAATTTGGAAAAAAATAATCCAACCCCAACTGGCATTTTACAACCGGTGATAATGGATTTAAAATTATCGCGGAAATTTGCTCTTCAAATTTGTAAAACATGCTCTGATAAAACTGCTTGGATCTTTACAATTTTCAAAATTTATACCTGTAATGTGAAGTAATCTATTCACGTAAGCACTCCCCCTGATAGTTGCCTTTAGTCGAAATCGGTACACCTGTTTGTCCTAAATTAGAACTAATGCCGAATTAGGTTGCTGATGAGTTGGGCAGACGCTACGATGGGGTCTCATTTGTGGCCCATAGTGCCTCAATAGGCGACAGTGTAGTCAGCAGATCATTGTCCGTTGGTCTGCCCACGCAGTCATGCTTGCTTCAGGCAGAACTGCAGGTAAACCCCACAAAGCATCCAGGCCCAGCTGAGAGAATTCATTATAGTCATCTACAAACATAAAAATAAAATAAAATTCAGATTCCATACTCTCATGGTTACAAGTGTAAGAGTCATCAATTAAAAGAAAAATGCATTACCTGTAACTTTCATTCTTTTAGATGGGCTATCACCAAATTTTCATCCTTTTGCGATCTTTCTCTAGCAGTTCTGTATAAAAAAAACAGAGATTCATATGCATTTAACAAAAAAAATATAAGATTTAACACTTGCCAATAGTGGCCCTCACAGGCTCCTCACTATGCTGCTGGGGGCAATCTGGGGTCTTAATACATATGAACACTATCTCCTGATGAGATTACAGGAAGCTCTACAGCAAATAATTAAATCTTTAGTTTCACAAACACATCAAAATATCTACAGTTAATATACAGTTTCGCGCAAAGAGAAAATTAGAACAAATGGATTCTTACCAGTAGTTGTACCCACTGATTCCTCACGAATGTGCAGAGGACAGTCTATGGAAAGAAAAAATCCGTCTTAATATATATTTAAAGCTTAAACTAACACTTAAGAGGAAAAGAAAAAAGTTCAACTATATCCACAAGTAAATAGTTTCAGACAGAAAAAAACTTACCAGCAAAGGTACCCACTAGTTCCTCATGGTGGTGTTGAGGACAGCCTGTGGAAACAGAGAAAAAAAATCAGTCTTAGGGGCCATCCATAAATTACGTCACACCTTGAGGGGGGGGGGGAGGGGGTCAACAAAGTGTGACATCGTGTGGCAAGAGGGGGGATGTGTCATAAACTTTGTGACATCACATGCATAATTTGTATCACTTTTTGGCTCGTATTGCCCCAGTGTCGAGGCATACTTATTTAAACGATCATGTGGCATCTGTTGACTATATTTTTCATCATACAAAGGCACTAACCAACATAAGCAATTACATAAGAGGCAACTAGAGGTTTTCCTCATCATGAAGATTCGTCCACAAAGCATTGCCGCTAGACGAAACGGGGAAGTTCTTTGCTTATTAAACGATGACGATGCTTTATGGTTGAATAAAGATGATTTTGACACATCAAATGTTCCCACCACTATCGAAATCAAGAATGAAGTGACTATTATGCCAATAATAAACAGTATGAAGGAATGGGTTCAAAATCCATGGACATATGAACAGTCAATTTTGTATCATTAATTCGATTTTTATGTTTATTTTATATTTTCTTAAATATTTGATTTATTGTTGATATGATTTTTTAACTAGAAATACATAAATCATTTTGGAAGTTCTGTTTTAATTTATAAATTTAAAATTGCAAAATATGTGACATCACACCAGGGGAGGGGGTCAAACAAAGTGACAACCTGTGTCATGGGAGGGGGAAGGGGTCCAAAAATCATGAATTTCGTGTGACGTAATTTGTGGATGGCCCTTTGATATGTATAAAAAGCTTACACTAACACAGTTCTCAAAAGAAAAAGTAAATACAGTTTGCAAAATAGTTTGCCAGCGCAGAAGAGATGGTTACAGGAAACACTGTAACAAATGTATAGAGGCAAACACACAGAAAAAAAAAATTACAGTATATAGTTTCATAAAAAGATAAAATCATAAAAAAATTAAAACTTACTACTAGTGGCGCCCACCAACTCCTCACTACACTGTTGATGAATATCTGTGAAAACAAACGATGAGTTTTAGCATACATCTAAAGCCTAAACAAACACAGTTAACTTATGGTTTGGAAAAAAAAAAATCCCCTACCTCCAAAGCGGATAGCACAGGAAGATCTGTAAAAAAGACTATTTGTAGTATCACTACTAAACACACAAAAACTATTATTTTAAGTTAATATTATAAATTACCTCCTAACATCTCAGCGAACTGTCAGATTCCGGGAATGGAAAAGTTCTCATTATTTTTTTCATTTATGGTGCAATGAAGTCTGGACCACAGTAACGGCGACAGATTGGGCGATTCATAGCGGCATACATGTATCGCGTATGTACAGTTAGGTTGTACTGAGGTTCAGGGTTGATTCTCCACGCATAATGGTTCAGATTCCTGTTTCATTTATATATATATATATATTTTAAAACTGCAGTTTAATATTTTAACGACTTCCCTTCTAATTTAAAAAATTAACAATAGGAGAAGATCTTAACTAACCCTTAGAATGAATAAAAGTTGAACATGCTTATTCTTACTTATTACATATGATCTAATTTTAATAGGGCAGATTGTAATAGATCGACAACATGGATGTAGGTTTCACAAAGTGATTAGGTTTATGTTAGGTAGGTTGGTACTGCTATGGATGAAAGTTTGTTTCCATGAATGTGTATATTGAACGGTAGGCTTTTGAATTAAACGTTTAGGTTTGACGAAGGGATTATGTTTATTTTGGATACATTGATACTGGGTTGGATGTAAGTTTTTTCTCTCAGAAACGTGTGGATTGGACGGTAGGCTTCTGAATTCATATAGCGTTATAAGGAAAGCTCCATGACTTCTTTCCCTCCAGACTGAAATCATGTTTTCCTTTTATAACTTGACTATCGAGTTTTCACCGTGATGTTGCCCTGAAATTGTCACAGTTCGCCAATTATCCAACGCTGTCTGGAATATTTTTATATCATCCAATTTCGAATAAAGATGGTGCTTAAAATATTTCTGACATGTGTCACAGAGTTTCGACTCTGTACCTTAAGTGAGTACGGATTTTTACTGAAGACACATGAAAGACATGCCGCTGAGGCTATATTCATATTACACTCCAAACTTCTTTATTTCCCAAAATCCTGAATGTCCATTCCCTTCTCAGTATTACTGTAACGCTTCTTTAATATGCTTGCACTGACTGGAATAACAGAATACTCTTTTAACTGAACACAAAACTTATTGAAAGATTTTGGCACCACAGTGTATAATCCGAAAAATTCCATTGGTGAACTGGTTTACATAATCCTATTTCTTACCTATATTTTAATATACAATAAACTCTAAAATATACTTAAAATACTTGAATATCACATATTTCATGTGCAAATTTTGCACTGACTAAAATCATTAATTTGGATTCGTCTTCCATATGGTTAATAACAAACAATAATATACCGTTTCGCCTATTGCCATGCCGATTTTGATTTTCCAACTAATTTTGAAGTCACTTTCGCTGCTGAGCGGCAAGCAGCAAGCGGACATGACGTCTTCACTAGTGATTAGCAGGCGTCCCCGATAATCTGAGCAAAAGTCTCCCAAACAACTACGTAAGCGTTCCCTCATCGGCGATCTTACACGCAGCATTCCTACTCCACTCATCTGACTATAGAAGAAATTATATCTCGTCGAAAATCCGACCAAGAATTGACAAATAACTCGCAGAAAATTTTAATGGTTTTGTACAAATACTAGGATGAAATAATTCCAATTAGGTCACTTAAATGTAAACAACTGGCTAAAACAGTGTTCAGTGGTCTCCTTCGTCGTATTTATAATAAATTCTTCTTCCTTTCGCTCTTTATATTTTCAAACATCCTCATATCCCAATTTCAGTTCGCCTTATACTATCAACTTTAAACTCAATTTCTCCGCAACTCGCAAATAGGCCATATTGACCACATCAACTGAGTGATGAGGTTCTTGTCTTTACTTACTATGTTCTTATCTCTCACTATTGCAATTCTTACCTCTCATCAATCAACATATCGTGGTAGCTATTTTATTTCTCATAATACTTATTCCCCATAGAATGTTGCAACATAAATCTCTATAATCTCCATTAATAATTTATATCACTTAAATCTCACTATTTCATCATAACTCGATAATCTCAATATACCGCAACAACTCGTTATTTCATCATAACAACATAAACAATTCTACCGAAACTTTCGCCGTATGATGACCCATGTTGGCGGTTTTTACTTCGGCAATGATATTTCCTACTGCTTTCCATTAAACAAATTAAATCTATCTATACCACGAAACAAATTATCAACAATGATATGCCATGAACAGTTTATGAAAATAATTATAAACTCAATTTGGAACAGTTACTCAACGAAATTATTACTGCACTTTTCAATGAATGGCATTGTTTAAAGAAATCTATAATTAACTGACAGGTGCAATTTAAAAGTTCACACACGATAATATGCGGAATTCAGTCTTATTCTAACTTAGCTTTAAAAAAACTGAAATGACTAAGGCCAGTCGATAGTCCAAGATTATAGTGATTGACCACAAGGCCATCGAAAAACGATCGATCTCGTAGCTGGGAGATCTGTTGTTCGTAAAGCCACACATGCAAAAAAACATGCTCCTGGATATTTCAAATTACTTAAAAAATTACAAAAGAATGATCCAGTTACTCCCCAAATATTTCCTACAACTACGGTACGTGCACAAATCTTATTTAAAACCCTATCCTTATAGCTATACATAGGTTTCTCCTACTGAAACATTTACAATAATTCTATTACATATTACGTAATCAGCATATTCAAATCAACAATTTATTCTGATACAATAAGTACTCTTAAATTCCAAAAATTGTTTCATTCCCTTTACTTATTTATCTTTATCAATTAATATCTTTCCCATAAGTTCACTTACAATCATTATATTGCATGCATAATTTCCTTTAAAGTCCCATTATTTCGCAAACAACATAAAATCATTCATTACTATTCACTCCATACTTATTTAAACTTGCAATAATTAATTTAATTAAACTTACATACAGTTATACAACCGAACAGATTTCTTCTTCCCTCAAATTTCCTATTTTTAGTGCTTGTTATGTTCTTTTATTAAATTATCACATTTGAAGTCCACAAAAGACACTATTTTTGAAGTTTTTCTCAACTAGGGTCCGGTGATCGTATCCCGACTTCTGATAGCACAGCAACGGGCTGGCCTTGTGGTTAGGTAACTGCGACCTGCGTTTTGATCATTAACTGGGGATGTAGCTTTACAAGTGACTGACCTTAGCGTTTATCTTATCTTCTTCCAGATAGCGTCTTCACTTCTTGCAAGCTAACTAACCCCTTCAATCAGGATTGTCTGACACCACGTGTAGGTAACGACCCTTTATCTATAGCAATACTATAAACTCAAATGATCAACACGAAGTGTGGATGAACGGTTTAATGGAATCAAGCTGCCGATAGTACATTTGACGATGATACCAAGAAGCAGAGTCCACACTTGTTCTACTGGATTGCTAGTCTGAGCGTAGAAGATATTAAGCGAAAGTCAAGTCTACTCATACTGGATGGAGCTTAAGATCGTTACGACGTCCGAGGCAGGTCGGCTAAGCTTTAAGCTAGCGGTTCCCTACCCAATGTTGATCCTATGTTGGCTGGTAGCGATTTATTGGTTGTACAGGGCCCACTTCAGCTCTGTTTTGCGTCACAAGAAGGTACTGCTGACATGCTATTCAGCATTCCTGAACAGAGCAATGACTGCTTGCGTTAGCGCCGCGTGACCGCAACTTTCCATTGTAACTTCGCCAATCTCTACAAAATTTATAAAATCATTCTTAATTAATAATGATGCCCAAAATGACCTTTACATCTCTACACACACACTAATTTTTTTTTAATAAAAAAAGTTTTTTTCAGCGAACTGATCACATACCGGGAGTGGAAAAGTGTTTAATATTATATTTTTCCGATTTATGGTGCAATGAAGCCTGGACCACAGTAACGGTGGCAGACTGGGCGATTTATTTTAATTTAATTTCAATGGAGCACAGGCTCCGGTGGCAATTAACCTATACACCCATCTTCCCCCTATGCTGCACCCACCTACATTTGCCCTCTACAAATTTTAAATTTAAATTCTTTCAACGTTTTCGGTAAATTATTCATCATTTCTCTTGGTAACTCATTCCAATCCCCGACACCCTTACCTAAAAAGGAGAATCTTCCCACACCCTTGTGTCTGAAATCGAGTGCCAGCTTGTGGTCATGGTCATCTTTTCCCTTCCATGCACTACTTTTCATACCTATTGCAGTATCTTTCCATGCCTCATCGCCAGTATATGCCCTGTACACTCCCATGACCCTCCTCATCCTCCTCCTGTCTTGCAATGAATCCCATTCCAGCTCCTTTATCATATCCGTCACTGATTGCATTCTGCGGCAATTTCCAGAAACAAATCTAGCAGCCCTTTTTTGCACCCTCTCCAACTCCTGTATTTGATACGTAAAATGAGGGGACCCATACTACACTACCAAATTGGAGCAATGGTCTGACCAAAGTTTTGTAACCCAATTCCTTTACTTCTCTCGTACATCCCCTCATCACTCTCACCAACAAGTGCAGAACTATGAAACCTTTTCCTACCACCTGTCCAATGTGTCATGTCCAGTTAAGCTTGTTATCAAAAGTAATGCCTTGATATTTAAATTTCAAGTCTTCAGCAAGCAATTCATTCCCCACCTTATATTCATAATTAACCTTTTGTTTTTTATTTGTGTATCTAATAAGGCGACCCTTCTTTGCATTTATCTTCATTCCATGTTTACCAACCCAACTAGATATCCTGTCCAGATCACCCTGCAACTGTTTACAATCCTCTATCGTTTTGATTCTTTTATACAGCATTATATCACCTGCAAACAATCTTATTTCAGATAGTAAACAATCAACACAATTATTCATTAGAATAATGAATAGCAATGGTCCCAATACGGTACCCTGTGGCACACCTATTTTTACTTCCACTTATTTTGATACTACATTTCCTAACCTAACTTTCTGTTTCCTACCTTTTAAAAATTCTTTTACCCAGCAAATCACTTTCTCATCCACTCCAATGGTTTTTACCTTATTTACTACCAATTTATGGCTTACTCTGTCAAACGGCTTTGACAGATCTAGTGCTACGCTATCAATTTGGCCTCCCTTGTCCATTTCATCTGAAATATCTTGCATATATCCCACCAACTGAAATTCGCATGAATATCCTTGCCTGAACCCATTATTAGGTTCTTCGGTGGTTTAATTTATATATACTGATTAATTAAAAAGTCCACCAAAAGGTTATGTTGAATATTTGTTTATTTGTTCAAAACGAAGTCAGCGATATGCACAAGCATAGATTACAGAGATTCACTTCTGAGTTATCATTTTAAAGATTAAGATTTCCGCTTTAGTTATGTCATATACAAAGACAATTTTTTTTCGGAATTCTACCCTTAAAAGGCAAAAGGATCAATGTTTTTGCAATGTATTTTGTGTCACGAGCCATTTATCTCACTTCATATCTAACCGATACAGATAAATGAGGTATCATATTAAATACTAAGGTATTATATTTTAAGAAAGGATGTTTCCGTAATTCGGCCCTTAAAGAGCCAAAATGTCAATTTTTCTAAAACGTTTTTTTGTGCCTCCAGCCATTTATCTTCTTGGATATCTAACCAAAATCGATAAATGAAGTAGAATTATGAGGAGTAATGTCTCAGCTTTGTGACATCATAGCTTAAGAAAGAATGTTTTTGAAATTCAACCCTTAAAGGGAAAAAGTATAAATTTTTCTAACACGCATTTTTGTGTCACGAGCCATTTATCTCTCTTAATATCTAACCGATATAGATAAATGAGGTATCATATTAAAGACTAACGTCTCCGCCGTCGTAACATTATATTTTAAGAAAGGAACTTTTCGTAATTCGACCCTAAAAAAGGGCAAAAATGTCAATTTTTCTAAAATGCGTTCTTTTTGTCTTGAGCCATTTATCTTTCTGGATATCTAACTAAAAATCTAGAAATCACGTAGATTGTGAGGAGTAATGTCTCAGCTTTGGTGACATCGTATCTTAAGAAAGAGGTTTTTTGGAATTCAACCCTTAAAGGCGAAAAGTATAAATGGTTCTACAACACATTTTTGTGTCACGAGCTATTTATCTCCCTTGATATCTAACCTATATGGATAAATGAGGTATCATATTAAAGACTAAGATCTCCGCATGGTATCATTATCTTTCAAGAAACGCATTTTTCGTAATTCGACCCTTCAAGGGCAAAAATGTCAATTTTTCTAAAATGCGTTTTTTTGTATCTCGAGCCATTTATCTCCATGGATATCTAACCAAAATAGAAAAATGAAGTAGGATTATGAGGAATAATGTCTCAGCTTTGTGACATCATATTTTAAGAAAGAATGTTTTTGGAATTCAATCCTTAAATGGAAAAAGTAGAAATGGTTCTACAACGCTTTTCTGTGTCACGAGTCATTTATCTCCATCAATATCTAACCGAAATAGATTAATGTGGTATCATTCTAAAAATTAAGGTTTCCGCTGTGGTAACATCACATTTTTAGAACTGAATTTTTCTGGATTGAACTTTTAAAAAGCATAGATATCAGTATTTCTAAAATGCCTTTTTTGTGTTTTGAGTGATTTATCTCCCTTGATAATTAAACAATATTGATAAAGGTGGTACCATTTTAAAGATTTAGGTCTTCGTAAAGTCTTAGGTTCCGTTAAACCATATTTTAAGAAAGAAATTTTTCAGAATTCTAACCTTAGAGGGGAAAAGTATTAATATTTCAACAACTTATTTTTCTGTCACGAGGTATTTATTTTCTTTGACACCCAACCAAAATTAATAAATGAGGTATCGTTTTAAATATTAAATTATCCGCTTTGGTCACATCATATTTTAAGAAAAAGCTTTCTCCAAATTCAACACTTAGGTGGCAAAAATATCAACATTTCTAGAATTTTTTTTTTTACCTCACTTGATAACTAACCGAAATCGATAAATGAGGTATCATTTTAAAGGTGGCTGATTTGGTCACACCATGTTTTATAAAAGAATTTTTTTGTTAGAATTTGACCCTTAAATAGCAAAAGTATCAATAATATTTCTATAACGCGTTTTTTTTTTTTTTAAATTACAAGCCATTTTGTCTTCTTCGATACCTAGCCGTAATCGATAAATATCATATCGTTTTAAAGATTAAGGTCTCCAGTTAAGTAAAATCATAAATTAAGAAAGAATTTTTCGGAATTTGGTGCTTAAAATGGTAGCGCGTATGAGAAAGTTCAGAGCCGAGTCACTAGATTGCAGCAGCAGATATCACAGGGATGTCAATAAAAAAAATTTATTCAATAAGTAGCTTCTCCGATTTTTTTTTCCTGGTACAGAAGCACTGTCGTTTTGCTATACAATTACAATGTAAACATTTTATTAGCACAGCAAAAAATATTTCAGAGATGTCGATATATTGTGTGCATTTTGTTCAGGTTGGTTTTATTCTGTTAAGGTCAGTGACAGTTTGTCGTAAATACAGAGTGTTTTAAATTTTCCAAACTGTTTCGTAATATGTTGTAAGTATTTTGATGCGTACCTATTACGCTAAAAAAATAAATATTTGCTACAAAAGAACAATTCTACTTTTCATTCTTACAAGCATTTTTCACATTATAAGCATTCAACCTCACTATTCATCGCATTTTATTCGCGAAATTTTCGCATGGGTCGTCTAGTATATATTATTTCTATAAGGTATTTTTTTGTCACAGGCCTGTATCTTTCTTCATACTTAACCGAAATCAATGAATGAGGTGTCATTTTAAAACTTATGGTCTCCACTTCGATCACATCGTATTTTAAGAAAGAAGGTTTTCGCAATTCGACCCTTAAAGGGCAAAAATGTCAATATGTCTAAAATGCTGTTTTCAGTGTTACGGGTCATTTATCTCCCTGGGTACCTATCTGAAATCGTTTAATGAAGTATAATTTTAAAGATTAAGACCTCCGCTTTTGTGACGTCATATACTAAGACAAGAATTTTCCGACATTCGACCGTTAAAGGGCAAGGGTAACAATATTTTTGCAATGTGTTTTTGTGTCACGAGCCACTTATCTCACTTCATATCTAACCGATTTAGATAAATGTGGTATCATATTAGAGACTAAGGTCTCCGCCGTGGTAACATTATATTTTAAGATAGAAATTTTTGTTTGTTTGTAATTCGACCCTTAAAGGGCAAAAATGTCAATTTTTTAAATGCGTTTTTTGTGCCTCGAGCCATTTAACTCCCTGAATATCTAACCAAAATCAATAAATCAAGTAATATTATGAGGAGTAATGTCTGAGCTTTGGTGACATCATATTTAAGAAAGATGTTTTTTGGAATTCAACCCTTAAAGGGAAAAAGTATAAATGATTCTACAACCCATTTTTGAGTCACGAGCTGTTTATCTCCGTTAATATATATCCGATATAGATGAATGAGCTATCATATTAAAAACTAAGGTCTCCGCCGTGGTAATATTATATTTTAAGAAATGAATTTAAAAGGCAAAACAGTCAATTATTCTAAAATGAGTTTTTTGTGCCTCGATCCATTTATCTCCATGGAAATCTAACCAAAATCGATAAATGTAGTAGGATTATGAGGAGTAATATCTCAGCTTAGTGATATTTTAAGAAAGAATGTTTTTTGGAATTTAACCCATAAAGGAAAAAAATATAAATTTTTCTAAATCGCTTTTTTTGTGTCAAGAGCCATTTATCTCTCTTGATATCTGACTGATATAGATAAATGAGGTATCATATTAAAGACTAAGGTCTCCGCCGTGGTAACATTATATTTTAAGAAAGGAATTTTTCGTAATTCGACCCTTAAAAGGAAAAAATGTCAATTTTTCTAAAATACGTTTTTTGTGCCTCGAGCCATTTATCCCTGGATATCAAACCAAAATCAATAAATGAAGTAGGATTATGAGGAGTAATGTCTCAGCTTTGTGACATCATATTATTAAAAATAATGTTTTTGGAATTCAACCTTTAAAGAGAAAAAGCATAAATTTTTCCACAAAGCTTTTTTGTGTCACGAGCCATTTATCTCCAATGATATCTAACTGATATAGATAAATGAGGTATCATGTTAAAGACTAACGTCTCCGCCGTGGTAACATTATATTTTAAGAAAGGAATTTTTCGTAATTCGACCGTTAAAGGGCAGTAAGGTTAAATTTGCTAAAACGCGTTTTTTGTGCCTTGAGCCATTTATCTCCCTGGATATCTAACCAAACTGGATAAATCAAGTACGATTATGAGGAGTGATGTCTCAGTTTAGATGACATAAAATGTTAAGAAAGAATTTTTTAGGAATTTATCCCTTAAGGGGAAAATGTATAAATGGTTCTACAACGCATTTTTGTGTCACGAGCCATTTATCTCCATTCAAATCTAACCGAAATAGATAAATGCAGTATCATTCTAAATATTAAGATTTCCGCTGTGGTAACATCACATTTTAGAATTCAATTTTTCTGAATTGAACTCCTAAAGGGCATAAATATCAGCATTTCTAAAATGTCACTTTTGTGTCTCGAGTCATTTATCTCCCTTGATAATTAAACAAAATGATAAACGAAGTATCATTTTAAAGATTGAGGTCTTCGTAAGTTCTTAGGTTCCGTTAAACTACATTTTAAGAAAGAAATTTTTTAAAATTTTAACCTTAGAGGGCAAAAGTATTAATTTTTCTGCAATGTATTTTTCTGTCACGAGCTATTTATTTCCCTTGACACCCAACCGAAATTAATAAATGAAGTATCGTTTTAAATATCAAATTATCCACTTTAGTCACATCAAATTTTAAGAAAAAACTTTCTCCAATTTCAACCCTTAAGGGGCAAAAATCATCATTTCTAGATTTTTTTTTTTTTTTTTTTTTTTTTTTTTTTTTTTTTTTTTTTTTTTTTTTACTCAGCTTCTTTACTAACTTAAATACTTAAATCGATAAACGGGGAACCATTTTAAAGACCATGGTGCCTGCTTTGGTCACACCATATTTTATAAAAGAAATTTTTTGGATTTCGACCCTTAAAGGGCCAAAGTATCAATAATATTTCTACAGCGCGATTTTTTTTATTAAAAGCCATTTATCTTCTTCGATACCTAGCCGAAATCGATAAATATCATAACGTTTTAAAGGTTAAGGTCTCCAGTTAGGTAAAATCATAAATTAAGAAAGAATTTTTCGGAATTTGGTGCTTAAAGTGGTAGCGCGTATGAGAAAGTTCAGAGCCAAGTTCCTACATTGCAGCAGCAGATATCACAAAGATGTCAATAAACTTTTTTTTATTCAATACGTAGGTTTTCGGATATTTTTTTCTGTTATGGAAACACTTTCGATTTGCTATACAATTCCAATGTACACATTTTATTCGCACAGCTACAAATATCACAGAGATGTCGATATGTTGTGTTGCATTTTGCTCAGGTTGGTTGTATTCTGTTAAGGTCAGTGACAGTTTGTTGTAAATAAAGAGTGTTTTAAATTTTCCAAACTGTTTCGTAATATGTTGTAAGTATTTTGACTGTACCTATTACACTAAAAAAATAAACATTTGCCACAAAAATACGGTTCTACTTTTCATTATATTACAAGCATTCAACCTCGCTATTCATCGCATTTTATTCGCGAAATTTTCGCACGGGTAGTCTAGTTATGATGTAATGCGAAACGTTGTTTGGGATTCTGTAACAATAACCTGATTGTTTTTATATTATCTGATACCATTCTATAGATGCATATAGTTCTTTAGAAACGGTCGCCAAGCTATCGATTTATCCTGTGGCAGCTAACAGTTTAAGTAATAATATGAAATAAAAGTTACTGTTGACATATAATTAAAGTATATTCTCAAAGTTTGTTGAAGCTAATTCTGGTATCACTGTTAATTTATAAGGCGGTTGTGGGCGCTGATGCCCTCGCTATTGGCGCGTCCTACAGCCGCTACAACAACAAAAACATACAAGGCTGTAGAAGGCTCCGAAAATCGCTTGTTGAAAAGCAGATTATCCTACAAAACACAATACTAAGTACAAGCATACACTCTTGCGAACACATTTCACTTGCAACCCCAAGTCAGAGTGACCTTTATGAATGTTTTCAAGTCATTATTAAGAAAACATCGCTGGCCTGCACTGCTGTGAACTGACCAGTGCGAAAACCTAAAACTCCTACCAAGAGGCGTTGCTCGCCCCACTTTCGGCGGACTGTTCCTAACAAAAGTTTGGCCTTCATAATACCGTGGACTTGCCTCGTTAATATCTGGCGAAAGACTGGTCGAAGTCCAACATGGCCGACCTCTATTTATCGATTCATGATGTCAACTTGTAATTACAAAATTCAATACCTGATTAATCACCTTATGCTTTGATCTGTAAGTAACCCATGTTTCTTAGGGCACCCTGTTCTAATTTTTATTTTTTTTTATTTTTTTTTTACGTCTCATCGACGGCTAAGGTCATTAGAGGCGGAATGGGACTGGGGACAAGGAACGAGAAGGAATTCGGCAATGGCCTTTTTGAAGGAAGCATCCCGGCATTTACCTGGAGTGATTTTGGGAAACCATGGAAAACCCAAACCTGGATGCCCGGACGGGGATTCGAACCCGCGTCCTCCCGAATGCGAGGCCATCTGTTAACCGTTAACCCACCACTCTCGGTTTCTAATTATTCTGACTTAAGTTGTCCCTCAGAAGGGACTAATTTATAGACTAATTCTGTTATGTTACTGCCTTCGCGGGATGCTCGTTAATACTTTCACTAATACATTTTGGAAAATTTTATTATCTTATCTAAATACTAATTATTTTATGCGACCAATAACATGATTTTAATCGGGTTGATTTTATCTATCTCCTGAAACAAATTTTATTATTTTATCTCCTTTATCCTACATCTCAATTTTTTTCCATAATTAAAAATCCCGTTCACAATTTATTTAATTTGTCAAAATTGTGCTCGGGACATTCTTGTGGATGCTGACTATGGCTTGGTATGAAAGTTCTGATGTATTTTTTTTTTTGCATTTATTAGAAATACCAAATTTTGTCTTTTCATGCCTCCTAACCACATGTGTTTATACATTACTGAATATGGAATAACCTTTACAATAGATTTTTCCGAGCATAGAAATTACACCATAAAATGATCGTGGTCACAAATTTTCTGAGGAAGAATGGAGCATACTTGTTGCAGTAGGCGCTTAGAAGCACAAAGGAATCCTCGACATGTGGAATAGAGTATTAAAATTCACATAGTTTACATAAGAAATGAACATAAACTAATGTATTAGAACAGTATTATCTTGGTTCTCCGGGTGGAGCCGTGTCGATTTATTAAAACCTAACATTTCTGCCATCTTACTGCGGCTTTCATCAGTAGCAGAAAGTGAGCTCTAAACCACCGCGGTGACGTCACCGCGCCCAGTGTAGGCGGTAGGACGGGGCCGTTTGTCCTGGGTTTTCCTGAGCACCTATGACCAAATATGGTCAAGTTGCAAACCATTGTCGGCATTAATGTTGTTCGGCCTTTTTTGTATTTCTAACGCTTCTCTTATACGCCTAGGCCACCATCTGCTTTCAATGGCTGTAACACTGGTCTTATCGAATAAAATTGAATGGCCACTATCGGTTGAATGTAGAACTACATCGGACTTGCTTGCGTCATTATTTTTCAAATGCCTAATGTTTTCATGCTGCATGAGATCACCGCGCATCTCTGCGCTCGCTTTTTATTTTATTTTATTTATTTATTTTGTCTTATAACTATACACCTTGTCGACGCCGAGGTCATTAGAGGCGTGAAAAGATCGGGGTTAGGAACGGGACGGAATTCGGCCATGGTCTTTTAAAGGAAGCATTCGCCTGGAGTGATTTGGGGAAGGCATGGAAAGCCCAAATCTGGATTCCCAGACGGGAATTCGAACCGGCGCCCTGACGAATTCGAGACCTGGCCGTTACCGCCTACCCGCCACGCTCAATTCCGTGCTCGCCACCCACCTTCCCACCGCTCTAGTGGCGCATTCACAGTACAACTTGCAGGACCTACGAGATCCGTTTTTCGATAAAAGAACTCTTGATGGTCCGTGAAAGCGGTTACAGGTTCCTTTCGATCCACTCAATACTTTTTTTACCAAAAAATAATAAGAGTATTATGCATTTTAATTTAAATACAGACTGCCAAGATTCTGTAAAATAATAATAGTTTCACGTGATCTATAAAAATTCCACTCACATAGTTCCTTATCAGCCGCGCAGCGCTCCTCTATCATTGTCACCTATTTTTTTAAAGGAGACCTACAGATTAACGTGAAATTCGAACCGCGGAGCGTCCCAGCATCTTAGCATAAACATATCAAAGCTTTGCCAGAGGTGACTGTCAATTTTAAGACCCATGAAAATTTCAACTGAGACAGGGAGTTTGAACAAGGATCTTTCAGTACCCCTATCGTACGCCGTATCCATCTGATACAAGAGGCAAATCTGGATGTAATGACAAATAAATATTCAGAC
>CM061920.1:181288073-181369810 GCA_031002005.1 Vandiemenella viatica | reverse complement strand
TAAAATGGCCACTCATCCGCTTTAAAAGATTAGACCGGTCTTCCCAAAAATTTTGGGATCAGACCACCCAGTACACAGAATTTTAAAACTTTAGCCACATTGCTAGCTTCATTATCTAAAATAAGGGACAGATCGTTGGCTAGGCCAACGTCTGCCTTAAGTCAAAAAATCAAACGCAATCAATTAAAATGTGGGGTACCGTCAGAGGTACGCCACAAGCATAACATTCCGGTGGGTCCTCCCGGTGGAGAAGAAAGCTGTGCGTGAGAGGACAGTGCCCTATACGGAGGCGAATAAGGAGAACCTCATCCCTCCTCATCCGGTGGAAGGAGCTGTTCCACGGCTGAACGGTCGGTTTGACCCGCCGGAGCTTATTGTGCTTGACTTCCAACCACTGCCAAACAACAAAGACAAATCTCTTCACCGCCGAGGCAAGGTCTGACTTTGGGACCGGTTCAAAGTCAATTCTGACCTTGGCGCAGGCTAGCTTGGCAGCTTCATCAGCGGCTTCGTTTCCCCTGATTCCCATATGGCCGGGTACCCAGCAGAAGATAACCTCCTTCCCACAAGACTGGAGGGAAAGGAGGGCGTCCTGGATGTATTGGACTAGACTAGACGGTCTGCTGGGTACATATTTCCTAAGGTGTGAATACAGCTGAGGGAATCACAGCATATGATGAATCTCTTATTGCGCATTACTTTCATATGCTGGATCGACTTTAACACGGCGTAACACTCAGCAGTGTAAAGGCTACACCAGCCATCCATTTGTATGTGTAAGTCGCTCGTGGGAACACTACGGAGCAGCCAACTCTGTTAGCCTGCTTAGACCCATCCGTATAAACCGGTGATGTTGATTTAGAATGTCTCTAAAAATAGTATTAAAAACACTGTCAGCGGTACACAGTTTGTTATACCGAGACAGGTCTAAAATTATTCTGGGCCTCTTTAAAAGCCAGGGAGGATATTTACTCCAACCCTGGTGATAAAAAGAGGGAAGCTCGAATCCGTGTTGTTCTAAAATTGCCTTTGTACGGTAGCTGAACGGTTTAGTTGATCTATGCTGGTTGGCATAGAGCTGTTCGTAGTTAGGATGTAGAACTATGTCGTACACGAAACTGCCAGGTGTTATGGCAGCGTGCAGGTAGTGTCGCACCATGAGGAGTCGCTGGTGGATGATAAGCAGCGGCTCGCCTGAGTCAGAACAAATGCTGACAATAGGGCTGGTGCGATATGCACCAGTGGCTAGCCGAATTCCAGCATGGTGGACACTATCTAATATACGGAGATAGCTGTCCCGTGCCGAACCATACACAATACAGCTGTATTCCAACCGCGACCGCACAAAGGTTCTATAAAATTGTAGCAGGTAGGAGCGGTCAGCACCCCATGACCTGCCACACAGACATTCTAAAACTTTTAGAGCTTTCGAGGTTCTGGCTTTCACATCTTTGAGATGTGGTAGCCAGGTTAACCTGTTGTTTAAAATGAGGCCCAGAAACCGAAATGTTTCAGTAAAACGTAAAATGGTATTCCTCAAGGTAAGTTGGGTGTCTGATAAAATGCGTCTGCTATGAGTAAAAAGAACACACCGGGTTTTCTCGGCAGATAAATGAAAACCGGTGTGCACTGACCATTCATCCAGCCTGTTCAGCGCGAGTTGCAGCTGCCGCTCGGCGCTTGTTAGGCTGGACGCTGCATTAAAAATTAAAAAATCGTTCACATATAAGGAGTACCATATGGGACTCCTTATAACACTTAAAATGCTATTTATCGCAATAGTGAAAAGAGTCACGCTTAAAACTGACCCTTGAGGAACACCGTTTTCCTGAATAAAAAGATCAGACACTTCACTACTGACTCAGTACCGGAAGCAACGACCAGATAAAAATGATTTTAAAAAGCGGGGTAGGTTACATCTAAAACCCCACTCGGGCAACTGCTTCAAAATAACATGACGTAGTACCGTAGGCCTTTTCGAGATCGTAAACGACACCTACAAGGTGTTGGCTGTGAATAAACGCATCCTGTATTGTCACCTCCAGGAGGATCAGGAACATGCTGAATCCACACTGAAAGCGGCTCAGTAGATTACGGGATTCAAGACACCAGACAAGGCGGCGATTGACCATCCTCTCCAATGTCTTCCCCACGCAGCTAGTCAAGGCAGTACTACGATAACTACCTGGCAATAACTTATCTTTTCCAGGTTTTAAAATAGGGATAAGCGCTGCTTCTTTCCATGAGTCGGGGAAGTGTCCTCCAGTCCATATATCGTTAAAAATATCTAGAAGGTACTCTTTAGCATCTTTATTAAGATGCCTCAGCATCTGGTACTGGATCAAGTCAGGCCCTGGAGCAGTGTCGTTGGCACTGTTCAACGCTGACTCCAGCTCCCACAAAGTAGATGGGCTGTTGTAGGCCTCTGTATTTGACGAACCAAAGCTTAGCGCGCGCCTCTCGGCAGCAATCTTGCGTTGCTGGAACCGAGGATCAAAATTGTTGGACGAAGTGATAGCGGTGAAGTTCTCCGCCATCAGCTGTGCTATGCTTCATTCATCGGTAATTACACGTCCGTGATCCAGTAATCCAGATATTGGTGGGCAGGAGTACCTTCTAGATATACGGCGGATGGACTCCCATACTTTTGACAAAGGTGTGGAACGATTGATAGTGCTCACAAAGTTCTGCTATGACCTTTTCTTGCTCTCCTTAATAACACGACGCGCCTTAGCGCTGGCTATATGGAATGCTGCCAGGTTATCGGATGTAGGGTACAACCTAAAACGCCGCAACGCCCGTCTGCGACCTTGAATAGCGGAACGACATTCGTCGTTCCACCAGGGGATGGGCATCCTTCGCAGCGCTCCGGAACTTTCCGGCATGGAAACGTCAGCTGCACTGTGAATCACTTCTGTGAAATGATTCACCTTCTCCTGTATGCTGCCACAGTGTTGTAGTTGTACAGAGTGGCAGTAGAGCTGCCAATCTGCACAACTGACGTTCCATTTGCGCCGGTTATTTCCTCCTCCACGTTCACACTCGACGTGCATCCAAATAGGGAAGTGGTCGCTTCCATGTAGGTCGTGATCCACCTCCCGTAGCACGGAGTCCGCGATTGAGGGAGAACACAAAGAAAGGTCAATGGCAGAAGACGTACCGGAAGCAGTGGTGAAATGAGTCATTTGCCCTGTATTCAGGATACAAATTTCCTCCTGCTCTATCAATCTACCAACCACTCGGCCCCGGGGGCAATCGGTGGTGGAACCGCACAACGCACTGTGGGCGTTGAAATCTCCCAAAAGGAGAAAGGGCTGAGTGAGTTGTCGTATAATGCCAACGAGGTCGTCGTGGTCGACGGACAAACTGGGTGGTAGATAGACAGAGCATACGGTCAGTTGGATTGGACCGAGTGTTTCACCGTTACTGCTTGTAGATGAGAGGTGAGAGCAACGGGTTCGAACTGGACAGTGTTCCGAACAAACACGGCCACTCCGCACTTCGCTCGATCACCCTCGGTATCGTCCTTTTCTATAGATGTCAACCTCTCAGCACTGGCTGATGTTGCGGTCTAAAATGTGTCTCTTGGAGACAGAGACACAATGGATTAGACCATGCTAAGAGTTGCACTTCCTCTTTGTGAGCCTGAAAACCGTTCACGTTCCACTGAAGTATGGGAGCCATCCTACCTCTTTAAAACCACCCGCCCCAGATCGGGCGGGTCCTCCGATTGTGACTGCTGAGGAATGGGACCAAGTTCATCCACCAGCATTACCTCGTCTCCAGTTATAGTGGAGCGCTTGCTCCGGTGGCAATTTCCCTACACACTCATTCTTCCTCTTTCCTTTTCCTACCTAATTTTTCTCTCAACTAATTTCTGAAGACAGCAATATCAAAATAAGATTCAGATTAAAAGAAAGTTCCTGAAGTTTGTAGTTCTTTGCAAAGACATATAGCTGCTATCTCATTTAGATAAGATTTGTTTTAAAGTTTCTGGTTTTCATCACTGTTGAAGGTTTTAAAATTAATTCGAAGTCTAAGATATTAAAGTTCATTGCATTTATTTCTCAAAAAAATTTACAATTACTCTGGTAACAGTAAAAATAATCAGTACTGTTAAATCAATTGCCCCTAATCTAATATATAGATTACGAGGTTGCCTTCTGAAGAAAAACCACAGTCATTATTTAAACATCACACATTCACACTCATGTTGGTCAAAAGCTTTCATAAATATGGAAAGATAACCGTTTGAAATTTACAATATTCCCAGACGAATGTTTTCAAAATACACTTCAAGTGTAACTCCCCTTTCTATGAGGGAAAGTCAAAAGAAAACCTTAATTATTTTTTTAAAATTTTATGTGTTGTAGGATGCATACACATCATCTGTATCCTTTTGAATATAGTCTCCCCCATGCTCAATGCATGTCAGCCAACACTTCAGAAGAGCCTGAATTCCTGTGTAAAAAAATTCTTTTCGGAGATGACAAAACCACTCGAACGCTGCTTGGCATACCTCATCATAGGATTGAAATTTTGTCTCAGAAAGCGCTTCTTTTAGGGTCCAAACATATCGAAATCACTTGGGCCTAGGTTGAGCAAATGTGGTGGATGAGGAAAGCATGTGTGTGATTGTCGCAACTGTTACACGAGTCATATTGGGCCGTGAAGAAGAATACCTGTCAATAGCAATCCACTTCATTTTGTTCTAATGGCAGGCCAAAGATGATTTTTGGAGAAATCTGTGTACGTGTTACTGGTAATAGTGGTTCCTTGCTGCGTGTAGTGCTCCAAGAGAATGCCTTTTTCATCCCAAAAGTGGGTCAGTATAATCTTCCCTGCGGATGACTGTGTTTGAAATTTATTTGGTTTTTGGTGATGTTGAATGGCACCATTCTTTGTTTGCTCTCTTCATTTAAGGCTGATGGTAATGGACCTAGGTTTCGTCCCCAGTAATGATTAATGCAAAGAAGGTATCACCATTGCATTCAAGGAGCTGGGGAAGTACTTTACATGCATCAACATGCCACTGCTCCAATTCTGGAGTCAGCTGTGGGGGCACCCATTCTGCAGACACCTTATGAATCCTGAGCATACCATGCATAATGTAATGTGCTGAACCATGACTAATGTCTACAGCTGTTGCTATGTTATCCAATGTCACTTGGCAGTTTTCGAATATGATGGCTTCAACTGCTGCTTGGGAGTTGTGACTCAACGTGCCTGGCCCGGGTGCGGAGCATCAGCTACAGATGTCACACCATTTGCGAACTTCCTACTCCATTCATACACTTGCTACTGTCACAAACAGGCATCCCTGCACTGTACCTTAATTCCGCAATAAATGTCTTTAGGTTTTACAGTTTCACTTTGCAAAAATCTAATCGCCAAATGCTGTTCTTCTCAGGTGCATGTGAGGCAGCAATCATTAATGTATGGTTCCAAACATGGATGCAGACTGCAGACAGCGGCCTGCAAAGGTGAGACGTTCAAAGCTAACTGCAGCCATCGCCACTGGTTTCCATAGTTCTGAAGGGAATGCGTTCGGAACACGCTGCCACTGTCGCTGACAGCTTAGCTCTGCTGGGACCAAAGAAACGTGTTTATTTGCGGACAATGAGTTTTTTTGATAATAGAAAAGAAAATTTAATAAATTCTGTGGCAAAATATACAGTAATATGCAGGTCAGATTGCATGCAGCCAAATTTTAATAAAAGAGAATGTTTGGAATGCTGTAGCATGTGAGCTATTATGCTTTATGCTTTTACTTATAAATACATTTAAATCTAAATTATTCGCACACATAAACTTATCTTATTGGTCATACATATTTATTAACTGATATCAGTCAGTGATTGGGATCCATTATTAATGATTTCCTCCACCACACCACTAAAATGTATTCACTGCACAATAAATTTTTAAGTTTTTCTCTAATCTGAGAATCCTTGACTATTTAAAAATCCTCCAAAACGATTAAAGCTTGATATGAAGTCTTCACGGGTTCTCCGCCATATAGTGTTGAAGAAAGGCAACAACGAGCTTTCGGCGACTAGCTCTGCTGCCATCTTCACGTCTGATGTTATGCAGGGAGCACCACAGCTGCACTGGTGATACAGTAATAGGAGATTAAAAAATCTAAATACTTGGTTTTTAGCACAAAAGCATTTTCTTTCACTTGTTGTCCATGCCATAATTTATGGTATGGTTATAATTGCAACTCTTTTTGATCCTGGTTTCATGATATAATCACTAATAACAAACGCATCGCCACCAATCAGAAAATAGGATAACACCACACTTGTGCCTGACAAACATTTTGGTGGAGTGATGTTAAATCTCTCTGAATTTTACCCCATGCCTGATTTATTTCCATAAGCACTGACATTAACGGCTATGAATTTCTAAATTGCACCCACAATGGCCAGAAAAAACAACTGAAAAGTAATTTTGCAATTAAAACATAGTGACCCACTCTTGTTTGGTGTTCTGATGCGAACTTGTTTTCCATCTATATCACCAATGCAATTAAATATATTACATTTATGCAAAAATTCCTTTTAGTAATGACTGAAATCTCTTTGAATAGGAGGAGGCTTCAATATTGACATCAATTTCAGTCTTAAAATCTAAGTACATGTTTCACAATATGTGATATACAGTGTGGTTTAATTTCATCACAAATAAAACTGGGTAAAAAATTATTTACATGACAATATCTCCTGAATATAGCACATTTTTTAATCAGCATTGAATTACTTCCTCCTGGTGTTATAATTTTATGTAAAGGAACTGCAAGCTTTCTTCTTTTATTAGTAATAATGCAATAGCAAAACGTCATCATCATCTTCCATACAACTTTAATAATCACAGCAGAAACATCAGGCATCATGTGTCACGTAGCTCGAGCTGACTGCCTGGCCGAGTTCAGCACACCCCCAACCACTGACGACAGCAGGTATGCTGTTTTTGTCTGCTACCTGAGGGTGCTGTCGGCCGCTGCGGCCATCTTTGGAACCATACCTTAATACTGTTCCTGCGCTGGTACTAGTGCATCATAACTGTGCTGCCACCTATGGCAACATCTGGCACATTATTTTAAAGTCCTACCAACTTACAGACCACTGACACGCACATTGAATTTTGTATTACACTTTTAAGGTTTTCATTTGACTCTACCTCATATTTTGGATTATTAACGTCTCACACCAACATGACTACTAAAGCCTGTTATTTCCTTGCTGTTATTACATGAAATAAGTTAAACTGCTGTCCCATTGGGCATAGGTTCTCACAGGCCTCCTGCAACATGTTGCTGTGTCAGCTCCACATTACCTTTTATAGAAACATCCCTTGGGGACCATGTGATCTCTTTCTGCCAATCCACACTTCTGTTCAAACTAGGGATGTAACAGAGCTCCGTATTCACAAGTGCGGAAAATTTTCATGAAATCCTATCTCTGCTTTAATGCAGATGTATAAAAGAGATTCATACTTTAGAGGACACGAAAGGACAAAGTAAGGAATGAAACCAATCATCCAGAAGCTGGTATAAACATTAGTGTGGCAAAATCATAACAGCGGTCTCACTTGGGGTGTTATGGTCTTATTCAAAGGATGGAGGAAGAAAGAAAAGCAAAGGCCTACTTTATTATTAACATTTAAGGGAAAAGATGTGTGGAAGCCCCTAAAAGAAATGGATAGATCAAGTCAAGTATGATCTAGAAAACAAGGGCTTGATTGGAGGATATGAATATTAACTATAGATGGAAAGGAAGAAGTACCAGGAACCAGTACCTCAGAGACTGGAGCTGGAGAATGACGATAATGATCATAACAAGATTCGCCCCTTGTTGCTTAGGTAACAAAAATGTGGCTACCTTTTTTTCATGCAGTCTTGCAATAAAAGTAACAATGAAGTGAAAAATTTACAAGTTTGAACTTGTATGTAAATTAAAGCAGCCTATTCATGGTCCAACTTACAGGACATCCGTGTAGAAGTACCGTAAGATGCACTCACCCATTCACGCTACTAGAAGGGGTCCAACAAAAATGTTCCAAGCAATCCCTTCCACTTGTATGTTCTCAAGGCACACCAGTGTCCTTACTGCACAGTCATAGGATGTTTCCTCCAATTATGATTCAATGCCATAGCTTGCTGGAAGGCAGGATCCGGTTTTGGTTGTCTGGGATTCCAACAACAAGCAACACGTTTTACATGTAGCCCTGAATCCCCTTTCAAGGCCCATCAAGAATCCTTTATTGGAAAATCAGATCATCATAGGTCCTACAAGTTGGATTGTGAATGGGCTACTAAAGCGGTGGATAAGCGGGTGGCAGGCACATAGATATGCAGTGGTGTGGCCTTGTACTTGATGCTTGAATGGGTCGAACAGTGAATTCCACAAAGTTCATATGACAAGTAGCGTAGTTACGTAAATAATTTAACTGTGAAAACATCCCACATTTTTTGTTGTTGATAGATAAGGCAAAAAATAAATCAATATGGCAGTATTATATAGAAAAATATTTTGTTCATGAAAAAAAATGAAGAATTTAGGACATAAATATTCTTATTTTGATTTTAAGTTTATTTTTGATAAAAATTTTAAATCTAAATAACCATAAATTTACACCTTCTTCTGCAAAACATCTGCATCCATGGGTGTCAAACACTGAACATCTGCATCTGCAAAGTCGACCTCCTCTAAAACCCTAGTTCAAACTGGTTTTAAACTGGATTTTTCAAGATATGCATCAGATTGTGCCATTTTTTGAATCCCGGATATTGCAGCTTAATATTCAACCTTAATGATACTGCTATCTTTCTGTAATAGATATGAAACGTAGCTCATTTTTTTGGAAACATTTATTTGTTATCAGTTCCCAGAATTAAGCAGTACTTTTCCTACAAATCTATTTTAGAGATAAAATGTTTTCTTTCATTATCCAATTACTTAAGCCACCTAATTACTTACTTAAAATGTTATCCCATCATTATTCAATAACTCTCATGCCCTCTAGTTTGCTTATATAACTTCTATTTCCTCTTAACTATTCTTATTAAAGAAACATCAATTATTTTCAAAACCACCCTTTATATTAGCTGCTACATGCCATCATGCAGTAGCAACCCATTCTATTGTTGATCAAGGGAAATAAACTCAAAAACAACAATGCTCAATGTGTGCACCTTCCTGTCTGCCTATGTTTCGATGACATTCCTGTTCTTATAAGCAAATGTTTAATTTCTACCACTTTATAGCCAGTCATTGCTTTAACTTTTTATTTTCTCTATTCTTGCAGCACTGTTAACTTCACTAACTAACTTGAACCACACTTAACCATGGATGATGTTAAACTTCTTATTTTTCGTTTTTTTGTAAGTAAAATTAGATTTAAAATATTATATTACTTCACTGTCTGCTGTTATTGCCTACATGTGACTATTTAAACATTTTGTAACGCTTTGTTACTCCCAAAAAATTACTACGACCTCCCCCTGTCCTCTGTTAGAATTTAAACCCTTCACAGACTATGTTCCTAGTCACTATTTGAGGCAGCCTCCTACAGCAGTGATATCTCAATGTCTTTTGTCTTTGTGTCCATAACGTATTTTCACAACACCCAGCCATCCTTAAAAATAACTGTTCATTTATTTTCATAGCCTAATTTTTAATACCTTTTCACTACTTAGTGCCCATTTTACTATTTTTGCCACCCAGGCTTTCTTATGCTTAATTCTTTCTCTTTTCCATTTTGTGCTATGAGCTGTCTGCTGTCCATATTTTTCACCAGTTGTTGATTACAAGGAGCTATATCAACTTCACAACATTTCTTAAATCATAATAACTTTGTTGCTGGCCATATTACACAGTTGTTACATCAATGATTTAAACTGAACACAGCCAATTAAAAATCATTTTATTAATTTTTCCATACACGTTTCACCATTTTGGTGCTGGGCATCACCACTGGATGTAAATGTACATAGCGTTATTTTTATATCTGTATATATTACAAAATGTCATACACACTGAAGAGCCAAAGAAACTGGTATAGGCATGCGTATGTAAACACAGAGATATGTAAACATTCAGAGTACGACGCTGCGGTCGGCAACATCTATATAAGACAACAGGTGTCTGACGCAGGCGTTAGATTGGTTACTGCTGCTACAATGGCAGGTTATCATGATTTAAGCGAGTTTGAACGTGGTGTTATAGTCAGCGCACAAGAGATGGAAACACATTATCTCTGAGGTAGTGATGAGGTGGGGATTTTCCCGTAAGGCTATTTCACTAGTGCACCGTGAATATTGGGAATCCAGTAAAACATCAAATCTCCAACATCGCTGTGGCCGGAAAAAGATCCTGTAAGAACAGGACCAATGATGACTGAAGAGAATCTTCAAGGTGATTGCAGTGCAAACCTTCCACAAATTGCTGCAGATTTCAATGCTGGGCCATCAACAAGTGTCAGTGCATGTATTATTAAATGAAACATCATCGATATGGGCTTTGCTGAGTACACGACACAAAGCTTGATGCCTCAATTAGGGCCCCTCAAAACTGACGGACTGTTAATGATTGGAAACATGTTGTCCTCGTCTGATGAGTCTCGTTTCCAATTGTATGGAGCGGATGGATGGATGGAGACAAACTCATGAATTCATGGATCCTGCGTGTCAGCAGGGGACTATTCAAGCTGGTGGAGGCTCTGTAATGGGGTGGGGCGTGTGCAGTTGGAGTGACATGGGATCCCTGATACGTATAGATATGACTCTGACAGGTGACATGTACATTCGCATCCTGACTGATCACCTGCAGCCTTTCATGTCCATTGCACATTCCGACAGACTTGGCCAATTCCAGCAGGACGATGTGACACCCCACACATCCAGAATTGCTACAGAGTGGCTCCAGGAACACTCCTCTGAGTTTAAACACCTCCACTGGCCACCAAACTCCGCAGAAATGAACATTATTGAGTATATTGAGCCTTGCAACGTGCGGTTCAGAAGACATCTCCACCCCCTCGTACTCTTACGGATTTATGGACAGCCCTGCAACATGCATGGTGTCAATTCCTTCCAGCACTACTTCAGACATTAGTTGAGTTCATGCCACATCGTGTTGTGGCACCTTTGTGTGCTCGCAGGAGCACTACATGATATTAGAAAGGTGTACCAGTTTCTTTGGCGCTTCAGTGTATATTTGATCTATAATATTGTAATGTCTTTATAAGTAGTATATTAGATCACTCTGCTGCTAATAGTGCACCTAGTGTTGTTGTGGTAACTGTATAACTAGGACAATTCTATTTAAATTCACTTTACAATGTTAAAATACAGGTATGACTGATAAATTTTATTTTGATGCACTATCCTTATGAAGATTGTGGTAGTTATTACATGTCAGTCTGGAACAGTAGTTTCTACACTTCACTGGACTGGTATTGACATCCAAAATTAAGCATTTTCACTGTAACCTTTATACACAATTTACTTTTACTAGTATTCACCACATTTTTGGGTTGAACCTCCACTAGTTTTGATTCCACCCAACTGGTTCCAGTGTTTACTGTGATGTTTTTTTAATGTACAGTTGTACCAACATAGTTTTTTTTATTGTGATAGGTATCTAGGGTAGCTGTATATGAAAATAGTTGTTTTTGTGATATTGTAACTGGTTGTGATTTATTTGTGATTTTGTTGGTTTTCATGTGTTGTGGTTATTTTTAATGTTTTGAGTAGTGTTTTGTTTGTTAAGTTTGTAAATTCATTGAGCTCTATTTTTTGCTGTGCAATGGCGTTGCGAATGTTGTCAATTGCTGTCTACAGTTATCAATTTTTAAAATTTTCATATCTGTGCCTATATTTGTGGATGGTTGTGATCTAGTAAGTTCAACCGCAAATGTCGAATGGTTTGTGCATGATATTGCTCTGATGTGATGTTTGTATATAGTGTTGAAGCTCCTGGATGTGTGTTGGATGTTGCTTGGCAATGTTGTAATTCCATTGGTAAGCTTGACGGGTGCTATCTAAGATGAGACCTAGTGGCTGCTGGGTACGCTGCTTGTACCGGTAAGCCAGTACCCACCATTCAGAGAAAATGCTTCTGTTGAGAGGACTCTGAAACAATGAAGCAAGAATCAAAATTGTTGGTATCATGTGTGATGGCATGGTTCGGGTTCTGGGAGAATACAGATTTTCTTTGACCTTCATTTCAATAGCCCATGGATTTTTGGTCAAACCTATGTAGGAGACCGGACAATGGTTGCAGATTACCTGGTATATTGCATGGGAAATTTCAAAGGTGGCATGTTCTACGATGGGGAAGCATTCTCTGGTTAGTGGGTTGGTGTAGATGGTGGAGGATGGTTTACATTGCAAATTTTAAAGTGTGGTTTGTTGCCTGTAAAAAAACTAATGGCACTGTCTAATAAGATGGAAAGACTGTTTATGCACTAGAAATTGGCTGAGGACCTAACCTAACCTAACCTCAGGCAACTTAATCCACAAACACGGTCTTCCCCATCATACTAGAGATCCACAAAGTTCTTTTCTTTGCAACAGATCCTGCTGCAAAATGTGTAACATACACCATGCCTTTGCCACCTTTATTAACCGAGTAACCAAGGAAAGCTTCCCCATCATTGGACATGCCATGGAACCTCCTATGTAATATACTAGCTATATTGCCACCATTGTCCAGTCTCCAACATAGATCTGACTACGAATCCACTGGCCACAGACAAACAGTATTCAGCCGAAAACCTAACCACCCAGTATCTGTTCATGCAACCACACATGATACTAATAATTTTAATCTTGGATCACTGTCCATGCTAACAGAATACTCCCAAAAGGAAGCAGCTTTTCTAAACATAGAAGGTGGGAACTGGTTTACCAGTACAAGTTGGGTAACAGGCAGTCTCCAAGTCTCAACTTAAAGATGGCACATAACCATTACCCTTTTTTCCTCCTATACCCAACTCCTATACACAATATTAACAACCACACACTAGAACTGTTGTTTAAATTAGAGTATAATACCTTTGAATTTTTTTTTTTTTTTTTTTTTATTTTAAAAAGGGGGTGGCTGTACAATTTGTCTTATTTATAATATACAAAAACTTTCCTGCAATATTTGCTGCCATTTCCTTCTGCCGTCCTTTGAGTTGCTTCTGCAACAAGTTTCCAATTATACAATGCTCAGATTTATGATATTTAATTCTTATTTTGCACTCTCCGCCATGTAAATTTGGTCCCTTCCCCACGTGACACCAACCTACAGCGTGATCCTCCAGTGAGATCATAGCAGTCATCATGCAACAGCCACCTCATTTTAGTTTTGATAGAGGGACATAGACCAGATAATATACATGCTAGGTTTGCAACAAATATTTAGCAACTATTCAGTATTTGGCCTATTTGGCCACTCTTATCCTATTTGGCCCAATGCTGAATATTAAAGTACTATTCGGCTGAATACGTGGGAATTTTATTTTGGGTAATTGTTGGATAATTGCCTAAAACAAAATGATTGATTCATTATATGATAATGTATTTTACTTAAAATTACAAAAATAATCATACATAATCAACTTCGACAATGTCAAAGCAAAACTAACAAAATAGTAAATATCTATTCCCTTGAATCTTCATAATTAAAATTTAGGAGTGGAAGATTGTGATGCAAAAATACTAACATTTCTGCACTGTCAGACAGTAGTTTACTCCTTCTTGTAGACATTCCCAGCTTCAGGGAAAATCCGCTATGAATAAACACTGCTTTTTGGTACAGACAAGAATTTTACTGTAAACTTTGTCAAACATGGAAATTTCTCTCTTCTTGCTTGCCACCAAGTGTATGGATTATCATGATATGATATATTCTTAATATTTATATGAACATCATTTTCAGTTGCAACTGCACTTCTTTTCTTTTACTGTCCCTGTATTGGTCATACTTTTCTCTGCAACAATCTCTTCAAAGCAATCCGTAAAAAAAGAATGAGTAATCTGACACTGACCCGATTCTTCTGTCCTCACCCTCTTGGACTGAATTTGCGCTGACGTACTGCTTGTTTCACTGTATGTCCATAGGCCATTGATCAAAACATACTGCCTTGCCTTCTCTCTTTGTAGTTGACTAGTTTGAAGTGTAGATCCAAAGCAGTTGCCAACAAAAAAAAAAAAATTCTTGTGGTAATGTCTTCAGATCATTGATTTAACCCTTGTTGCATGACAAGCCTCACTTGAGGTAACTTGGGTGTTAGCTCTGATGCGCTAATTTTATCGCAGTATTGCATTAGAGTAACAAAATATGGAATAATTTCATAAATGCATGTGTATCCAGAACTTGTGACTTTGGTTAGTTCTTCAAATGAAATATTGCAAGAAAGCTTTTCCATCTTCACACCTCATGAAAAGGGTTTTTAGTGCAGTAACCAGCACTTTTAAGAAAAAATGAATCTGTCACATTGAACATTGATATTTGAGGTGATACTTCAAGCATGTCAAAATACGCACATGAGAGGTAACTATACTTGAACAGCAGGGGAGAGAAAAATGCAGTTGGCCAAATATTCAGTTATTCAGCAAGAAAGTCTGCAGAATATTGGGTATTAGATGTATGGCTGCATATACTATTCGTTGCATGCCAAATGTATATGTGCCTGTCATTGAGATTATGGATCTTCCTTGACAGTAAAACAAGGTAGCATGCATGATGGAGGTTTTTGGCAGCTAACTGACCATTGCTCAGAACCACAGAGTGGGAGAAAATTCAAGATGGGGAAGAGTGGGGGCTGAAGAACATAAACCCTAGTATTGTAAAATAGGAAACTATTATCACAGAAACAAGTCATAGGCAGGTAGAAGGAGTTGGCAGCAAATATAGAACAGCAAAAAAAAAGTTGTTGTCAACATAATCACCAAGCGAGCAGAGCCCAACTAGACCGCCCCTCCACGTGCCTTCCCCTCCAGTCCCGGCTGCTAGCCCTATATAATAGACTAACATGCAGCAGACTTCAGTGATGTTAAGCGGGGCTTGACAATGGAAGCAGTGTCGCCAGATGACTCACTTTTGACGCGGCTTGAAACCTGAAAAGTTTTTATACAGCATTCCTGCCGCGAGAATGCACATAGGTATCCAAGATAAAAATTATATAAAAAAACATCAATAAATGAACATAAATGCAAAGATTTTACTCACTAATCTAAACAGCTTTGGTGAGTAGTGGTTATGTTGGGGAGAAATAGTATGTGCAAGGGTGGAAAAGAAGGAAGGTTACTAGGTATTATGTTGAAAAATTCGGCAGGTGTCAGATATCCAGTTTGTACTGATAGGCTAGTTAAAAATTCTTAGCTCAGAGTGGCTGCTGCTGTTTGTAAGAACTGATCATGTGAACTGGTATGACCAGCTGCATGATGGCAGCCCACCTGTCACAAATGGTTCATTCCTGGATCAGTCATGTGGTAGGTCTTGTAATATGTCTCAACTTCTACATGACTAATGTATTTTACCAAAGTACTATAACATGTGCTTGTGTTCGTCCTGGCCCTGTCTTCATATGTAGTAAGTGAAGAGTGATTATGCTTCTTTGGTTTCATTGCCTAACAGCAGTTTCATTTTCACCATACACATAGAACAATAACACCATCACTAATCACAGTCAAAGACAGGACAGAGTTGAAACAAGGACAAGTACACACACTGAGTGCTGAAATTTTCAGGTTTATGTTCCTTCATCAACAATAGAGCAATGTAGCTGTGTGATGGTGGCTGACATTTTTCTGGCCAAATCTTTTATTTTTCCTGTTGTTTAGCACTACTGTTTTCAAACAATATAAATGCATATAAAACAGGAGAATAACCAATAACTTACCAAACTTGAAAGTTGCCGCAGCGTCAAAACACAGACACACATAGAGCACTGAAATGTTTGGGCTGTGTCACTTCATCAACAATGGAGTAGGATAGCTGCATGATGGTGGCTAGCAGCTAACTGGAGGCTCAAACAGTTTCTTGGTGGTCCGTCGTGGGGGCAAATCAACATTAAGAAGAGTGTGAAGAGGCAGTTGAAAAGCCTATACCAGAGAATTGTAAAAATGGAAACATATCACACTAAAAAGTCACAGGCACGTGGAAGGAGTCAGTAGAAAACATTAACCAATAATATATATATTGGTGGTTCACGTGGTTAGAGACAAGGAGGGTGGAAAACAGGTGGAAAAGAAGGAAAGTTTCCCCATCATAGGAGCTTGCCACCTGTGAATCCTCTCTTCTATCAATTAACCTGCAACCATTGCCCAGCTTCATACATAGCTCTTCTTATGAATCCACTGGCCATCCAAATAAACTGGCCACAGATAAATGGCACTCATCCAGAACCCTCACCACTCTGTACCTTGTCATACCAAAAGATTAAATTATTTCTTCACTCTCCTTGCCATCAAAAGTCATCTCAGACATAAGAGAATCTCTGAACTCAGAAGGTGGAAACTGGTTTACAGGTACTAACTGGGCACCAGACAGCTACCAACTCTTAAAATAGCTGCCTAGTAATCTTTCTTCTTTTCCACATATTCTCTACATCCTCCACCTCTCCCACATGAACACCACTCACCAGAGGTGATTTTTAAAGACTGTGCAATATTAGAGCCTTTAATCAAAATTTTTGTGTATATCTAAAACTTTACTGGGCAATATTTTCTGCTAACTCCTTCTGCATGCCTCTGATTTGGTTCCACTATATGTTTCAATTTTTAAAAGGGTCAGTTATAGGTTTTCCAACTTCCACTCCATTCTTCTTGCAATGTTGATTCCTCCTTCCCCCCCCCCCCCTTTCCCACCACAAGCTGCCAAAAAATGGTATGAGCCTCCAGTTTGCTGCCACCTGCCATCCTGCATCTACCTCACTATTGTTGATGAAAGGAAGTAGCCCAAAAGCTTCAATGCTCTATGTGTGTTTGTGTCTATCCATGTTATACACTGTGGCAACCTTCATCTTTGGTAAGGAGTGGTAATACTCCAATCCAAACAATTAATTTATCATCTTTATATCACATTTGTTTCCTCTCAATCAATATATATATTTAAAATGATTGATAGCATAAGTGATGGTCCCCATACAGTTCAGGAAAAATAGAGAAAATGGTATACTATCCAAGGAGACTGGGGAATAACTAGTGCTCAAGATATGTTGGAATTCAAAAAGTAAATCTGTATAGTAATAATTCAATTAATTGATGTCCATGCTGTTACTAATAGCTGCTATGAGATGATCTAGAGTTTGAATATAGGCTAATTGCCAAAAGTCAACCATACTAGTACACATAAGTGTGGTTGGTGGATGGACATTGTGTGCATGTCAGTTGATATTTGACTCTAGAGATCTCACATGAAGCATGCTCCTTGGTGAAGGCACTCATCCGGTGGCAGAGATGGTGTAGGTTGTCAAATTGAAAAACTTAATGAACAATATAATCTCCCACATTACCAGATGCTAAACATGAAAATCTGTTTTTTCCATCGCTTATATGTACTCATATCCTTCAATGTAAAAATTTGTTCAGATTTTAATTTCTTCTGCTTTATACATCTGACTGTAAATCAAACTAATATTTTGGATTAAGATATCACATCACTCAACATCCAGAGTAGTTTTAATTTGAGGAGGTACAAATAAACTTATTTTTCTGTCTTAAAATGGCAACATTACCTCTAATGAATGAGTAGCATCTATTCTTGAAGTGTTTAGGGTAGAACTTGCCACCGATAATTTAGCACCAAATTCCCCCTTCAATTCCTGTATTGTCTGCTCCCTTTCTTCCAACTGTGACCGTAGGTTTTCTACCATTTCTTCAATGCCCCGTTTGTTTTCCGTAACTTCTTTACTACGCTGCTCACATTTTATTCTGCAAAAAGAAGTTTTAGCAGTTGCATGAATATCAAAACCGTTACAAAATTATACATGAAAACATGTGAAGTATATGATAATTTTGAGTCAAAATACTGATACAATAATATATACATACATCTGATACAACAATGATATCATATGTCTTTGGTGAAGTGAGCTCTGGTTGTGTGTGTGAACTGCTGTGCACTTAGCCTGAAATAACTTCGTCATAAGGCGAAATAAAAACTTTTTCACTCGGTAATAGAACTTCGAAAATCGCATATTCTTAGTGGCTAATACTCATTTCTTTTTCACTAGTTTTTGATTTAGAAATAATCTGAAAACTTGATAGTTTGATTAAATACTACAAATTGCAATTAAACCTTAAGGTATGTCTAATTTAATATCTCAATTTTCTTGTGAACTTAAATAAAAGTAAGCGTTATAGATTCTGATTGTTGTAGATTGTTGCCAAGACGCATTTAGACTTTTGTTTTGTCTGAAATATGGCAGTTTATTATTTTCATTGCTATTAAAGCATAAAAATAACAATAATCTGCTAGAAATACAACAAATAAATATAATAAATAAATAATTGTTAATATCTGACTTCTGCTTCGATAATATTGATTTAAAAAATATCAAATGTAGATGTAACTTTATAAGTCCTCAGATATGTTTATTATTTGTTTCAGTCTTAAATATAATAGTTTCTTAATCACTTGTTTCAGTCTTAAATATAGTAGTTTCGTATTTACTTATTTCCAGATATATTAAAATAGCAACTTCTTAGTAATAATAATAATAATAAGTATTTGATTAAAGAATTTTTATTTACTTATTAATTACTATACTTGATTGAGGAGTAAAGCTCTTATCCAATTAAATAAAAATGTTAAAAATATAGTATACACTATATTAGATTACTTTATCAAATAAATTTAAGGTTCGTTTAGAAGGTGCTAGAAGTATTTGGGAAAAATCATGACTGGAAAGTGTGGTGCCTGTCGCAGGTACGTTGCAAAGGGGTTGATTTGTATTTGGTGTAAGAAGTGGTTTCATTGGGCATGTAGGGAAGAGGAAACATGTGAAACAAATGAGGTTCTCCCATGGTTTTGTTCACTTTGTCTTACGGATGAAAGGATGAAGGAGATGGGCAAAACGATGAGGGAGTTGCGTGAAAAGATCAGGGTTCTGAGACTTGTCTTGTGAAGACTCTACCTGTGGAGGCATGGTCTGTGGTGGCTCTGCCTGTGGGGGCTCGGCCTGTGGGAGCCTAGCCTGTGGAGGCTCAGCCTGCGGAGGTACAGTCTTTGGGGGCTGAGCTTGTCGAGACTCATACTATAGACACATTTTTTTTTTTTTTTGTAACAGTTTAACGTCCCTTTTTAACAACGTGGTCTTTAGAGACGGGAAAGGATGGGGGCAAGGAATGGGAAGGAATTCGGCCATGGCCTTTTGAAGGAAGCATCCCGGCATTCGCCTGGAGTGATTTGGGGAAACCATGGAAAACCCAAATCTGGATGCCCGGACGGGGATTCGAACCGCCGTCCTCCCGAATGCGAGGCCAGAACGCTATCCGTTACACCACCACGCTCGGTCTATAGACACAGAAAGTAGAGATAGTGGATTGGAGGAAGTTAAGAAGGATGGTTGGGAGCTGGTAACAGGTCACAGGAGAAATATTGTTAATGGGATGAAGAAGCCAGACACTTTACAAATTGTGTGGAAAAATAGGTTTGACCTGTTGCCAGAGTCAGGAGGAGAAGAGTCTCATTTAGATGTAGGAGTAGGTAAGATGCAGCAGGCCTTTAGGAATAAGGGTGTCCAAGGTAAGAATAAGAAAAAAAGGATTCTGCTGCTAGATAGTAGCCATGGTGAGGTGTTGGGCCTGTTATGCAGGATCAGTTAGATACAGGTTACCAGGTCACAAGTTTTTTTCAAACCTAGTGCAATATTAGGCCAAGTAATAGAGGATATAGGTTCACTTTAGTAGGAGTTTCACTAAGGATGATAGCGTAGTGATAGTGGGAGGTGCGGGGAATACTACTGATAGAAATGCGAGTTACAGTGTAGAGAGTGTCCTGAGGAAGGTGGTGAAGGAGGCACAGCACACCATAGGTGGAACTCATGCAGGTCCTAAGTCACCATGTCCAGTCACAACTTAACTATGCTGTGAGGCGGGTAAATGTGGAAACAGAAGTGTTATTTGGGAAAGGCATTAGTTCTGTCTTGGGGGTTGTGCCTGTGAACGCCACTGGTAGGTGGGGTTTCACTATGCAAGGCTAGGGTACTTTCTGAATTGTTAGCTAAAGCAGTAAGGGAGGCAATTTCCAGTGATGATAGGGTCAGGACTGTCCTTTTTTTAATGAAAAGGCCTGCTGGTGAAGGGATGGAAATAGATGATCAAAGTGATACTGGTTGGGATATCCACAATGGAAAAAATCACATATGTTAAAGAAATAGAATGAGTTGCTGAAACAATAACTGATGGGGGTAAAACTGGGAAGGAGGAGGTTAATGCTGAAAATATAAAGCTGGTAATAAGGGTGTTACTGGTGAACTGTAAAAGTATAAATAACAAATTAATCAAATTTTCCAACTTAATAGAGATACACGAACCACAAGTAATCTTTACTTTATCCATAATACATGGATTTATGAAAGTCTGTAACTGTTTTTAATTGATGGGTAAGCAAATAATTATACTGTAACACCAGTTACTTTTGCTGATGTTTTATTTACACTGTGCATGACACGTTTCCAGAAGTGATTCTCATTTTCAAACTCATTATTATTACATTTTCAATGTGAAACGTGCTTGTGTTAGTTTCTGCTGGACATTATTAAAGCTTTCAGAGCAATAGCAACACACATTCCCAACACTAGCCACCATTTCAATGATATTGACAATGATTTGAAGGTAATTCACCACATAAATAAAAGCCACTATATGGACTTGATGGAAGAATGTGAAATTCATTTGCATCATAAATTATATAAAGATACGATACTAAATGAAAAATTAGAAAGTGAATCTGTGACCTTTTTCAAATGTTTTGACACTTTTATTATAAACTAGCTGACCCGGCAATGCTTCACTATTGCTGGACTTCAGTAGGCACATAGATTAAATGAAAAAAATATTTACATATAAATTTTAAACTACTGTTTCATTCATTTTCAGTTGGAAAGGGTGAGAGGGGATGTGCCTTTGGAAAACATATGCAGGCAGTATTTTTCTGTTTGTTTCAAAGTATAAGTGTGCAAATTACCATTTAAATCTGATGAAATATGTGGTTTTGTCTAAATTATGGGGAGGAGGGCTGGGTTTTTTAATTTTTTTTTGACAGGAACCTTCTCCGTCATCCCGTCGACAACTCACCAAAGCTTCACTGTAAACGGATGAACGGTTTGTGCCTGTTTTTCATTCTAAATTGGTATATGTACACAATACAGACATATTTAAATATACAAAACCAATAAAAGACAGTGATTTTATTTTTGTGTTTGAAATTTAATTTAAGAACGTTTATTCAAGTGCTTTAGCATATACAATATTTTTAGTCTTTCCATCTTTTGCAAGAACAAATAAATTTTCCGGCTGTCCCACTTCGTGAGCACTGCTACATATAATTGACCATGTGAGAAGCTTGGGTTTTCCAGATTTAATCCAGCAAACTTGAAGCGATTGACCTTGTGCCTTGTTGATGGTCATTGAGAATGCAAGGCGAACAGGGAACTGCAGACGCTTGAAATCAAATGGCATATCTGTGGGAATGATGGGAATACGTGGAATCAGCACATCTTCTCCTATTTATGTTATTTTTTAAGAACGTATTTCTTAAAATGAACTTAGTTACAAATGGTGTCCAGTGCCAGAGTACAGAAATACGTCAATAAAGATAGGGACGCGTCATAAATGAAACGCCCTATATATATTACGTAAAAACTGATTATAACTTGCTCGCAGAAATCATGATATAGGGGATAATTCAGTTGTTTCATTCTGTGAATACCACTTCGCTGTATATATTACGTAAAAACTGATTACTACTTGCTCGCAGAAATCATGATATAGCGGATAATTCAGTTGTTTCATTCTGTGAATACCACTTCGATGTAGTAAACATTTACTATTAATAACTTACAACGTAGACAAAATATTTAAATGATGTCATAATACTGCTGTTGTCAGTGGCAAGATGTAACATTTTCAAGCAATAATTCAATTCTAATACAGCCTGGACCAAATTTTTCAGGCATGAAATTAGGCTTCTAATACAGCCAGGGCCAGCAAGACAGCGTTAAATATACTTGTCTGGGCTTTAGGACGATGACGGACACCACCGCCATGACCACCCCCGCCAGCATGTGTCATCGCCACCGGGTAAGACAACCCCACCATGCTCATATCAGGAAATATTGGAGCAGGATGCATCGCGCTAGCCTGCCACGACAACCGTCACCCCCACGGTGTATACCACGCCGGATACTGTGCTAATACTGTTTGTGGATTGATTTCTTGTTGTATGTGGCTGCCTTCTGCACCTGCGATCGCACTGTAACAACTTTCCTTAGCCCAGTGATCACTTTGCAGGTTGGTTAGGGAATGGGACCCTAACCCCAGTGGCCCTTGATGCAGTAGACAGATTTCTTACTTGTTTATGCATTAGTTTTTTTCTATCTGTTGTGCAATATTTTCGGCCGTGGGTGTTTAAATCTGTGGTTGTGATCGTAACTGCCTATAGTGCGTATCAAAGGATTTCACGACATTTGGGATTTCCCGTACATGTTTATGGCAAGCTTCTTAATTACTTGCTGTATTGGCTCGAGTCGGAAATCTCGGTGTAAGTCGGTTGTTCGTGTTCCCCGAGGAGCATTTGCTATGATCCTGAGTACTTTGTTTTGGATTAATTGCAGTCTCCTAATGTGAGACTTAGCGGCGTACCCCCAAACCGGAGCTGCATACGTCATAAGTGGCCGAATGAGTGCTAAGTACATTGTTCGGGCATTACCTCGGTGTAGTGTGCTTTGTCTGTTTAGCATTGGGTATAGCTGTTTGAGTCTAATGTTTGCTTTATTAACCATGTGTTCTATATGGAGCAACCATGTTAGCTTCGCGTCAAATTTGACTCCAAGATATTTAACTTCGTTCCGGAAATGTATTTGTTGATTGTGTAGTCTTAGCGGTCGACAGTGTTCGTGAATGCGTTTTTGCTTAGGTCTTCGTGTAAATAGGAGTGCCTCGCATTTAGCTACGTTGACTTTAATTCGCCATTGTGTGAGCCAAGGTTCGACTACGTTAAGCGCGTGCTGTAATCTACTGTTTATATGAGATGGTTGCTGTGACTGTGCAAGATAGGCGGTATCGTGAGCATAAATAGCTTGCATCGTTTTGACTGTGGTCGGAGCTTTATTGACGTATTCTGTGAAGAGCGGAGGGCCTATTAAACTTCCTTGAGGCACTCCTGCTTGTATCTCCTGAGGTGTGGAGTTCTTGTTGTCAACGCAGACGTGGAACTTTCGGTTACTGAGGTAAGAGTGTATTAGGCGCACCAGTCCATCCGGGAATCCGTCGTCACTGAGTCTACGAATGAGGCCGTTGTGCCAAAGACGATCGAACGCCTTCTCAATGTCCAGGAACACAGCCCCGGTAGACACAGACAGGTTATACCCCCTCGTTACGTGCTCAACAACACGCATTAATTGTTGTGTTGTGGAGTGGTGCTTTCTGAAGCCAAATTGCTCCGGCTTCAGAATGTTGTTGTCCTTAATGTGTTGTGTAAGGCGTCTGAGTATGACTTTTTCAACAACTTTGCTAAGGGAGTTCAATAAGCTAATCGGCCGGTAGTTGTTGGGTGAAGATGGATCTTTCCCCGGCTTTCTGAACATTAGCACTTTGGCCTCCTTCCATCGGTCGGGGAAATAGTGGTTGTGTAAGATGGCATTCACGATGTCTGTAAGGTACTCTATCGCTTTCCCCGCGAGCTGTTTAAGAACACGGTTCTGAATACCATCCGGACCAGGTGCTTTTTTAGCGTCCGAGTGCTGAATAGCCCATGAGATTTCGTCAGAAGTTGCCCTACGCGGATACTCGCGAACCGGTTGGGCTAACAGCTGTGTCACCATCTGGTCCATTTCCAATGTAAACGCAGGATCGGAAGGATCTACGTTTGGTCAAAAAGATTCTGCTAGTGTTGTGGCCATCAGCTCCGCCTTGCCCTCGGAAGAATAGACAAGTCCGTCCGGCCCCTGTAAGGTGGGTGTATGATGCGCTTCACGAGTGAAGTGGCGAGCTAAAGACCACACGGAGCGGTCAGAGGTGTCGGTGTTCAACTCCGAGAGCAGACGCCCCCATTGTTGATTTTTGTACTCCTGGATTCTACGACTAATTATGTCTTTGAGTCTGTTGATATGCACTTTATAAATGGGACGCCTAGTACGTTGCCAGTATCTCCTGAGCCTATTCCTAGTTGTGATTAACCCCGTAATTGCCTCAGGTAGCGCCATTTGGTCTCTGGTGTGGGGTTGATTCAGGGATGCTACTCGCCATAGCTTCCTGTATGGCAACAGTTAGAATTTCAACACTCATTAATGCGTTGTTGGCTAATCTCGTGTCTGTCCGGTATGCGACTGTCTAACACCTCCTTGAACATAGCCCAGTTTGCGCGTCGATAGTTTAGCATCCGTCGCTTGTCAGTGTTCTGCGGTGTACCTTCAGTGTTAAGTATGAGTGGCATGTGGTCTGACTCCAGATCGTTCACAACCTGTAGGTCGTGTGTACGGGTTATACCCTTGAGGAGGGCTATATCTAACACGTCTGGATTTTGTTTCTGAACATGGGGGACAAACGTCGGTTCGTTTGGCCCTAGTATTAGATAATTGTGCTCTAGTGAATGTTCGTATAGTTTCCTGCCGTTGGAGTTTTGACGCTGCGAGTTCCAACTACGGTGTTTGGCATTTAGATCTCCAGCGACTATTACTCTAGGTGCGGTATTTAGCAGCCTACTGATATCACGCGTGCTAATATTATTGGGCCTATTGTAGACTGTGATAATATTAGTGTATGCTTCGTTAAACCGGATTTTTATGGCTGTGGCTTCGATCCTCTCTAGCTCGGGAAGCACTACGTTTGATTGCTCTATGTCCGTGTGTATAATCACGGCCGTGCCTCCACCCCGTGCGCCGTTCAGCCTGTCAGTACGGTGCACACGGTATTGGCTCATGTGGAAGTTATCTTTTGCGCCCAGGTGTGTTTCATTTATAAGAGCAATACGGAGACCGTGCCGCTCCATAAACGCCGCCAATTCTGCTTTTTTGTTTTTCAGCCTGCGAGCGTTCCAGAAGAGGATACGCGTATTCAGAGGATTTGGGTTGTCAGGCATTGTTTGGTTTCTAGACGGACAAGAGGCCAATCTGGATTACAGTCCAACTGCCCCTATCTGGGGGAGTGGTCTTGAGCTGTAGTAGGGTAGCTTGGATTTCTGGCTTTAGGGATGTAGGGATTGCATTCCATCTCCCCCCATCTGGGGGAGTGTACAGAATCTGCAGTGGGGTTAGTAGGAAGGATTGCCCTGTAGTCCATCTCCCCCCATTTGGGGGAGTGTCCAGAAGCTGCTGAGGTGGCAGGAAAGAAGGATTGGGCTGCAGTCCATCTCCCCCCATATGGAGGAGTTTCCAGGCGCTGCAGCAAGGTAATGTATAGGATCAGGGTTAGGATTACAGTCCATCTCCCCCCATTCAGGGGAGTGTTCAGAATCTGCAGTGGGGTAAGTGGACAATATTGATCTGCAGATCATCTCCCCCCATTTGGGGGAGTGTCCAGGCACTGCAACAAGGTAATGAGTAGGGTAAGGATTACAGTCCATTTCCCCCCATTCAGGGGAATTTCCAGGAGCTGTAGTAGGGGTCTTAGGAGTTTAGGCAGCAGCGGATTAGTGGTGTGAGACATTGCTGCTGCCTAGGACGGACATGAGGGCAGTTCTGGAATACAGCCCATCTCCCTCCATCTGAGGGAGTGGTTAGGAGCTGTAGTAGGGTGCTTACGAATTTTGGGATGAGCGTCGCCAGGGAGAGGTCAACGGAGGGGAACATGGGTCGAAGGAGATCTTCTATTGTTTTACAAATTGTTGCGAGAAAATCTATTGCGGGCAGAGTGTGTGTCGGCTCCGCAGGGATAGCTGGGCCCTGTGGAGGTGTTGAATTTGGTTCTGAATCGGCTTGGGTCGGGGCAGACTCTACCGACTCCGCAGTGGACGGGCCAGCCGGGTTGGTGCGGGCGGCTACGTCAGATCCCGCCGGTGCGCGCTCAACCGACTCCTCGGCGGCCGGAGCCGTCGGGCCGTCGGGAGCAGCCACCCCAGCGTTCACTGCCGCGCGCCCAGTCACCCCCTCAGCAGCCGTCGCCACCGGGCCATCGGGAGCAGCCACAGCGGCCGTTGCTTCCTCGGCGGGAGGGGTTGTCTGACTCCCAGCGTTCCTCGTGCGTGTCCTGATATTTTTAAAACGCTGGGATTTAGGTTGTGATGAGGCAGCTGAAGGCTGCGTCGTATGCTCTACAGTGCGTGCAGAGCCTGCTGTTTGGGGCTCTGCAACGTCTGTTGTGATGGATGTGGTTTGTGAGCCTTGGGGTGCGGTTGACGTTTCCTTCTGAATGGGTTGCGCCGTGTTCGTGATCGCGTTCGAATCCGCGGCACTGTAGGACACATTACTCCTAAGGTGGGCCGGGTTCTGGATCACTTTACGCTGGTATCTTGTGGACGCTTGTTGTGTCTGTGGTTGTGATGCCCCTTTTGCATTCTTTGCATTTCGCCGGGCTAATGCGAGTTTGTACTCGGGGCAGCTTCTGTAATTGCTAGGATGTCCTCCCCCACAATTAACGCATTTGCGTTCGTCGGGCATCCTGGCTTTACATGTAGGTGTAGCATGATTGCCGGCACATTTGCGACAGCGGGGTGCCGCAAAGCACCGGTCTGTGGCATGTCCATACCGCTGACATTTGTGACAGACAAGGGGTGTGTTTGGAGGCTCATACTTCTCCACTTTTATCACCATGTAGAGTAGGCGAGTGGCCTTCTCAAACATAAGTGATCCGGCCGAGTCTTGCAACTCGACCAGATAGAGAGGCAGCGGAGCCTTCGTGTAAGTTCCTCTCATTTGGCTGACCTTCTTGGCGGCCCAGCCGTCGACAAAAAGCGCTTCCTTAACACTGTCGGGAGGGGTGGTAGGGTGTATTCCTCTGACTACATATAGCTGTGTCCTTTCGGTTTCCAGCCTAAAGGTGTGGTGTTCGATTTTCTCCTCTCCGAGGTACCTGAGGAGTTTCTTGTAGTCTTCATTGGTGGACACATATAATGCCGTGTACTGCCCTGCGAGCTTGGTGTGATACTGCACAGGGTTGTATTTTTCAATGAATGATGAATTTATGCGACCGAGATCGCCATGGTTGCGAATCATGACGGGGGGGATACTCGACCGCGATGTTGTAGTGGCTGCCGGGGCAGTATTTTGTTCAGGTTCAGTTTCTAACAGGTGCCGCGGGAGTCGCTTTCGCGCTCTCGTCAGCTGCTGCTTGTTTGGGCTGACGGCCCTTTTTTGGCATCCTTGCCGGCCTAAACTCAAGAATTGGGGATTGCCCCTGTGGTACACTTTCGTCGAGAAGACTGGTGTGCAGCGTGTAAGACACACTTACATCAACAGGCTTCCCTTGACTGTCGTTGGCAGGCACGGAAAAACCGAACTGCTGTATGTCGTCGCACCTTGGGGTGCTTGTCTGCGGGCCACCAGGCATGGCTGGGTCTGCCCTCCTGGTGGGGAAACAACTGCCTGCGTCTGACGACTTTGCTTTTTGTCTGACGACTTTGCTTTCTATGACGGCAGGCAGTCGCAGGAAGTTACCCTAAGAAGGGGGGATCCTAGTTTCTAATCGGCGCAAGAGAGCGCGGAGGAAGAGAGTGGTCCTAGAGCACGCGCAGTTATCCCACGTGAAGGTACTCAAATTACCCTATAAAGAACGGGTGATTCCCGCTGGGGAGGTTAGGGCAAAGCCCAAGGTCTAGGCAGTGACCCGCAGGTCACTGCTTGAGTTGGTTAGGGAGTGTGTTGATCCGGCCCTTCGTTATCACCGCAAGGTATCAAGGCCAAATACAACCCACAGCCACTAAACAACTCGTAGATGAAGTTCGCTCCGCTCCGGAGCCCAGGCGGCAAGGCCGCTAGTCGAGGCTGAAGATCCGCACCTGCTGTCGTCCGCTCGTACTTGCTGCTTCCGCCAGGTGGTCCGCTCCAGTCAGCTGCCCGGTGCGAACTGTCACTGACCATAATGGCGGCGGGGTCTTTTTTATAGAAACCATAAGAACCAGTGACGTCAGCAACTGTATCACATCTTTTTGCTTCCGCGTAGCTCAAAGTGTGTGTAATTTATTTGATGATCCCGACTATTAAAAATGTTCAAACTTTGACAGTATATGGACTTATCTACTAGAAGTCCGACGGCAGTCTCTTGAGAAATTTAGAGTAATTAATTTTAAAGTTTTAGCTGTTTAAGACTCCGCGTAGTGATACATTCAAATTTGTGTAAAATCCCTAAGTGTTCTAGAATTTTACGCGCGTGCACAACAATCCGCGACAATCTACTTTACAAAAACTTAATTACCGGACAAATGCTAAAACTTTTTACGAAAACCCATATATGTATAAACTCGTCTTAATTAGGGCTATCTGCTGATGTAATTTTTAATTTAATATCTCTTTTAATAAAAAAGCTTATTTTTTCCTCTTAATTAAAATCACTAATTAATCTTTACCAAATTACTTAATTTTATTGCCAAAATATCGGGGATTGTGCTGACTACAGCTGGTGATAAAAGTTCGGTTGTAGCTTTACGCGATTTAGAGATATTACAAATCTTAGAATTTCTACTTTTATGATGGCGTGTTTCAAAACTTGAACGAAGCGGAATATCTCCTAAACCAAACGTTTCCCAATATGATAATTACACTTTAAAATGATTTTTATAACGAATTGTTACTGTGGGGAAGATTACAGGGAATTTACTTAAAGTTGAAAATTACACTTCTCGAAATTTCTAAGTTCCACCTAAGCAAAACTAGAATTTGCCAAAATTCTAAGGTGCTTACAGGGTGGAATGGGGGAGAGGGGATGAATATTCGGAAACCATATAGTTGGCATTATTTTTCTGTTTGTTTTAAAGTATAAGTGTACAAATTCCTATCTAAATCGGATAAAAAATGAGGTATTGCCTAAATTATGGGGTAAAAACGTAATGGGGGTGGAAAGGGGGAGAGGGGATGAATATTCGGAAACCATATGTTGGCAGTATTTTTCTGTTTGTTTTAAAGTATAAGTGTACAAATTCCTATCTAAATAGGATAAAAAATGTGGTTTTGCCTAAATTATGGGGTGTTATGGGGAATAGGAAGCGACTTTTTGGAAATTTTTTTTTCACATGAACCTTCGCAGACGCACAATCGACAACTCTCCAAAGTTTCATTGCAATCTGATAAATGGTATAGGAATGCATAGAAGACGAACAAACCCACAAACAAACATTGATTTTTATAGGAGCAGACATAGACTCAGACCATAATTTGATAGTAATGAAGTGCAGGCTGAAACTTCAAGCGAATAAGGAAGCAGCATAAGCAGAACAGACTGGAAGTGAATAAACTGAAATAATCTAGCACAGAGAGAAAAATTTGGCAGAGATGGTAGACTTAGGTCTAAGAATTAACTGTGAAAGGAGCTCAACCCGAGACGAATGGAATACATTAAAGACCGAAATAATGAAAGCGGGCAAAGAAACATTAGGCTTTAGGGAACAAGCTGCCCGAAAACCTTGGATCACAGAAGAAATTTTGCAGCTGATGGATCAGAGGAGAAGGTACAAACATGCTCAGGATGAAGCAGGAAGAGAGCAGTACAGGCAATTTAGAAATCAAATAAATAGGAAATGCAAAATAGCAAAAGAAAAATGGCTACAAGAAAAATGTGAAGAAGTAGAAAAGGAAATGGTCATATGAAAATTAGATGTTGCATATAGAAAGATCAAACAGAATTTTAGGAGAAATGAAGAAAAGAGGTATGGAACATTAAAACTGCTGATGGGAAACCTCTTTTAAGCTCAGAAGATAGAGCTAACCGATGGAAGGAATACATTGAGAAACTGTATGATGGGGACGACTTGAACAATAGTGTATTGGAAAAGGAAGGCATTGATGACTTAGGAGATCCTGTTTTGAGGACAGAATTTAATAAAGCTCTGAATGACTTGAAAGCAAATAAGGCAGTTGGAATTGATGAGATCCCTGCAGAACTTCTTAAATCTCTAGGAGAGGAAGGAATCGAAAGATTATTCAAGCTGATATCAAAAAGTTATGAAACAGGAGAAATTCCAACTGATTTTAATAAAAATATCATCTTCACACTTCCAAAGAAAGCACAAGCCGACAAATGTGAGAATTATCGCACCATTAGTCTAACAATCACATGCTTCAAAATTATTGACCAGAATAATATACAGAAGGATGGAAAGGGTAGTAGAAGAGATAGTAGGTGAAGATCAGTTTGGGTTTAGGAAAAATCACGGTACAAGGGAAGCAATTCTGTCTTTAAAGTTAATACTTGAAGGGCGGATCAAGAAAAACAAAGATACTTTTATGGCATTTGTTGATTTACAAAAAAACTTTTGATGATGTTAGGTGTGACAAAATGTTCAACATTTTAAAGAAGTCAGGTCTAAAGTATCGAGATAGAAGAATACTCTATAAACTATATAAGAATCAAGTGGCTGTAATAAAAGTAGAGAATCACGAGAGACATGCATCAGTTAAAAAGGGTGTGAGACAAGGCTGTAGTCTGTCCCCGTTAATATTCAACTTGTATGTAGAAGAAGCAATGAAGAAAGTCAAAGAAAAATTCCCATGTGGCATAAGTTTTCATGGAGAAAAAATCAGTATGCTATGATTTGCTGACGACATTGTCTTATTAGCAGAGAGGGCTGAGGATATTGAGAAGTTATTGAATGGCATGAACAAAATACTGAAGGAAGATTTTGGACTGAATATAAATCAAAGTAAAACAAAAGTTATGAAATGTAGCAGAAATGATACCAATACTAATGGATTAAATATAAAAATAGGATCGTATGCAATAGGAGAAGTAAGAGAATTGTGTTACTTGGGAAGCAAAATTACAACTGATGGCCGAAGCAGGACTGATGTTAAAAGCAGAATAGCTTTAGCAAAAAGAGCCTTCATGAAAAAGAGAAACCTTTCAGTTTCAAATATTGATCTAGGAATTAGAAAGAACTTCTTAAAACTCTATGTGTGGAGCACAGCACTTTACGGTAGCGAAACATGGACTTTAGGAATGCCGGAAAGAAAGAAACTTGAAGCATTTGAAATGTGGTGCTACAGAAGAATGCTGAAAATGAAGTGGACAGACAAAGTAAGAAATGAACGAGTTTTGAAAGTGATGGGTGAGAAAAGAAGTTTATGGAAGAATCTTACAGGAAGAAGAGATAGGCTGGTAGGTCATATTTTGAGACATGCTGGATTGGTTAATTTGTTGGTGGAGGGAACAGTCAAAGGTAAGAACTGTAGAGGTAGACAGAGATTAGAATATATGAAGCAGATAATTGAGAACGTGGGGGTTGTAAGGGGTATGTAGAAATGAAGAGGTTAGTACAGGATAGGAAGGAATGGAGGATTGCATCAAACCAGTCTAAAGACTGATGACAGCAAAAAAATAAAAAAGATTATGTACCATCATCTGCTAGGTCCCAACACAAATGTAATTTTGTTTATTAGATATCAATCATATCTCCAAAATCATAAGCAACCTCTGCTGCATAACAACATATATCCTTAACAATGTCCTGTATTATCTTTGTTTTTTTCTTTTTCTTTTTTCAATGTCAGATGTAATAAATCATCTTTGCTTTGTTTATATAACATTAACTTTCGCCTAGTAGCCTACCTATATTTAATGTAATGAGGATGCGTATGTGTGAGTTTCTGTGGTGTTGTGTTTTAAGAATGCCTTAAAAAAAATGTAAGTTTGATTAGATAATTAATCCACATCTACTTAGTTGCAAATTCTTGATATGGTACAACAATCCACATTTTCATTTCCTGCAAACACTCTGAAAGCTTTAATAATGTCCAGCAGAAACTGACACAAGCATGTTTCACATTGAAAATGTAATAATAATGTGTTTGAAAATGAGAATCACTTCTCAAAATTTGCCACACACAGTGAAAATAAAACATCAGCAAAAGTAACTGTGTTGCAGTATAATTATTTGCTTACCTGTCCACAAGTAATAATTGGGGTAGAGAGTTGCTTAAAAGAAGAAGTACTAGACAGTTAGGGTTTTCCCAATGGTTACAGTGTGTACCACAGAGATAGAAGAGCAATTGGTGGTTAACAAAAACTACCACGGTTCACTGGTGTTCATAGATCATGACTTTGAGTTACTTGGGCTAGAGTTCTGAAGAAATAAAAAAGAAAAAATCATGATGTTGGCTGCTTATCGCAGTGGAAAAATGACAGATGAAAATGAGGCTATTGGAGAGAAATTAAATTCATACTCAGATTCCAGAGGTGAGAATAGAATGGTCATTTTTGGTGGGGATTTAAATTTATCAGGTGTAAACTTGGTAGGAAATAAGATTAATAACTCAAGGGAACAGTGATTTGCAAATATCCTGATAAGGGATGGAGAATTTACACAAGTGGTAGAGCAGAACACTAGGGGACAAAAGATTTTGGATACATTCCTAAAAAAGCTCGATGATAACCTTGTGGCCGTGTCAAGTAACTGAAAGAATAACTGATCATGAAGCAGTTCTGATGTATATTAGAGGATTCAATAAACCAGCAGCTAAAATTGAAGGGGGAAATAGATACAATTACAAAAAGGCACAAATTTCGAATTTCAAGAGATATTTCAAAGAACGTTACAGCAAATGGAAGGAAGGCACAAGTACAGTAGAGTCAAGGTGGGAAGAGTTCAAGGAGACAATAAGAAAGGGGGAAGAAAAATGTATTCCAAAACAGAAATTAAAGAGAAGTAGAGAACCTGTGTACTACAATAGGGAGGTGAGGGGGTTAATGATGTTGGTAGGAAGAGAACATAACGGAGTTAAGAGTCAGTGGGGTAGTAAGGAATATTTAAAACAACTAAACAACGACTTAATAATAGCTAAGGTGGCTAAAGATGGGTTTATGAAGAATATTGTCAGTGCAGGTGGACCATTGACTGATGCACCTAGTAATTTATATGGCTATGTTAGAAAACTGAGGGGAAAGGAGGGTGTTGAGATGCTTATAGATAAGGATGGAGAAGAAGTTATTGAGTATTTGAAAAAGGCAGAGATTTTAAGTAACTGGTTTAATGAGAGCATTAGGGACAATGAATGTAAAAAAAAGGGGGGGTCTAACTCAGAGAACACAATAATTAGAAATGAACAGACCAAAAATTTTGAAATTCATCCTGATGACATCATGAAGGAAATAAGAAAGCTGAAAAAACATAAAGGGCTGATGTAGATAATATTACTACAGAAATCTTAAAGATAGCCGGATGTGACATTGTATCTTATCTTGAAATATTATTTAAATTGAGTCTGGATACTTGCTGCTTACCACAGGACTGGAAAAGTGCGATAGTAGTGCCTGTACATAAAGGAGGGGTGACAAATAGAGCTGAAAGTTACAGGCCAATCAGATTGACATCAGTGGTAGGTAAATTAATGGAGAGATTGATATGCAATCACATCAGAAATATATGTGAGGAGCATAAGTGGTTTTCAAGCAGGCAACATGGCTTTAGGGAAGGATATTCATGTGAATCTCAGTTGGCGGGATATATGCAAGATATTTCAGATGAAATGGACAAGGGAGGCCAAACTGATAATGCAGCACTAGATCTTTCAAAGGCTTTTGACAGAGTGAGCCATAAAATGGTAGTAAATTAGGAAAAAACTATTGGAGTGGATGAGAAAGTGATTTACTGGATAGAAGAATTTTTAAAAGGTAGAAAACATAAAGTTAGAGTAGGAAATGCAGTACCAAAAGAAGTGATAGTAAAAATGGGAGTGCCACAGGGTAGCATATTTGGAGCATTGCTATTCATTATTCTAATGAATAATTTTGTTGATTGTTTACTATCAGAAATTAGATTGTTTGCAGATGACATAATACTATATACAAGGATAAAAAATGGTAGAGGACTGTAAACAGTTGCAGGATGATCTGGATAGGATATCTAGTTGGATTGGTATACATGGGATGAAGATAAAGAAGAGTTAGCTTATTAGATACACAAATAAAAAACTAGTTGATTATGATTATAAAGTGGGGAAAGAAACGCTTGTTGAAGATTTTAAATGTAAATATCTTGGCATTACATTTGATAACAAGCTTAACTGGGTGGGACACATTGGTCAGGTAGTAGGAAAAGGTTTCAAAATTCTGCACTTGTTGGAGAGAGTGATGAGAGGTTGTACGAGAGAAGTAGAGGAATTGGGTTACAAAACTTTGGTCAGACCACTGCTTGAATAGGATAGTCTAGTAAGGGACCCACATTTTGAGTATCAAATACAGGAGTTGGAGAGGGTGGAAAAAAGGGGTGCTAGATTTGTTTCTAGAAATTACTGCAGAATGCAATCAGTAACAGATATGATAAAAGAGCTAGAATGGGATTCATTGGAAGACAGGAGGATGGTGAAGAGGGTCATGGGAATGTACAAGTTGTATATTGGTGATGAGGCATGGAAAGATATTTGTGTAAGAATTAAAAGTAATGCATGGAAGGTAAAGGATGATAATGACCACAAGCTGGCACTCCATTTCAGGCACAAGGGTGTCAGGGATTGGAATAAGTTACCAAGAGAGATGATGAATAATTTACCAAAAATGTTTAAAGAATTCAAAGCTAAAATTTGCAGAGGGCAAACGTAGGTAGGTGCAGGAAAGGGGAAAGCTGGGTGTGTAGGGAAATTGCCACCAGAGCATATGATCCATTGCAATCTAATTAAATATATATACATAGACGGTGTATTTTTAACACCATATCTTTTATATAATTATCATTCAGTGCCACTCGACACAAAAACTAACTTATGGAATGTATCTAATGTTGCCTTGCTTGGAAGGTTGCAATATTACATTACTTATTAATAAATGTTTTATATAACAGTGAGAGGATGCTTGAAAGTGTTGTTATTGTTTTTAAAAAAGTAGTACTGATTTCTGGTAAGTTATTTGTGCACTATGTGCAAGATAGTTTAGGTGAAATGGACAAGGAAGAACTGGCTGGTACTGTGACACTGGTTCTCTCCAAGGTATCTGACACTGCGAGCTATAAAATGGAGAATAAGATAAATGGTTTATTTTAAGACTTGTTAATCCTGGAAGATGTGAAAATGAAAGCTTGGCTTCTGTGTATTTGTAAGATTGATTAAGAAACACATTTAAGGTATTTACATAGGTTTACAAGAACAGGGCATATGTAATGACCAAGTCACCAGATTTTTTTTAATAAAAACTAAATACGCAATCTATAAAACTGAGAGAAACCATTCTGTTTCAGAAAGTGAAATGAAAATACACTGTAAAGTGTAGACTTGATTAGAAATAAGATCTCATAACTTTTTGTGAATGCACAAGCACAAAGCTTGGCCCATTTTTACGAGAATTGTTTCAGTGGGGTTACTTCTGTCTTAAAGACAGTGCCTGTGGATACCATTGTACATGGGATTCTATTAGGCATGGCCTACACTTAAATAGAAGAAGAAATTTTATAATTTGTTAGCTTAAGATGTAAAGGAACTCGCTTACAGTTATGGGAACGTGGCTGTACTTTTTTTAAATGTAGATTAGAGACTGCTGATGAAGGGATACAAATAAGTCACTACAGGGAATGTAGATGCACAATGGGAAAAATTATGAATCTGATGAAACAGTAAAAGAGATTTCAGCAAAGAAGGTGAATAGTAATGTTAAAATTTTTCACTAAGGCAGTTATAAGACTTACTAGTTAACTCTAGGAGAATAATTATCAAAATAACAGAACTGAATAATACACGCAGACAAGCAACAAGTAGTGATAGAAGCAGAGTCTTCGTTAAGGAAAGAGGTTTTCCCAAGATAAAGGAGTAATTGGTGGAGAGGTTTTAACATTGGTTCGGAAAGACTAGTACAGTTCATTGAAGAGTAGTCATGAACGCTAGGGAAATATTTCTGAGGTATTAAAGAAAAACAGGGCATTGGCTACTTAACCCAGTGGTAGAATGAATGGATGATGATGATGATGCTTATGGGGATATTTAAATTTACCGGTGATGACTGGAAAAGAAATAAAATTAAAACCACAGGTATCAGGAAGTTGAAAATACCACAGTCAGAGAAGGAGGCTATACACAAGTGGAATTACTAAGCACAAGGAGACCAAACATGTTTGATATCTTCCAGTTAAAGCCTGATAATAACCTTCTGGGGTCTCAAGTAGCTGGGGGAAAAACTAAACTTGAAGCAGAAGTCAAAATTGAAGGTGGTTATATGAGGGCAGATTGTAAATTAAGGTTCTCTTATTTCTTAAAAATATACAGCAACATTTATTATCAAAACCAAATACATCATTTGAAAGCTTAAACATTGTTCTATTTTTCAACATAATCACCATTTAAATTGAAGCATTTTTGTAGACACACCTCCAACTTTTGCATATGACCATGTCATAAGATTCTGCCACCAACCCATAGTGATTCACTTCTTCATTCACTTCTTCAAGTTCATCATTGGTGTTGAAGTTTGGTCCACTCAAGTGTTTCTCAATTTTAGAAACAAGTGGTAACTGCTAGGTCCAGACTGCAGGAAAGGGGGTATTACATTCTATGCAAACCATTTCAGCAGGTCCTAGGTTTGACGAGATATGTGAGGTTGAGCATTATCATGAAGCAGCGTGACACTTTTCTTCAGCATTCCTCTCTTGACAGTTCTGGATCACCTGTCTGAGTCTCCTTTATATGTCACAATACCTACCTGAGTTTAATGTCATCCCAGGAGGCATGAAATCAATAAACAATATCCTCTTTCAGTCCCTAAAACCGTTATTGTGACTTTGCAAGCAGACTGTGTTCGTTTAAACTTTTTCGGCTTGGATTAAGTTGAATGACACTACTCAGATAACTGTTGTTTTGTTTCCGGAATGAAATGAAACACCCATGCATCATCTCCTGAAATACTGGAATTCAACAATTCCTCCTTTTTGACTTCACATTGTTGAAGCAAATGGTGGGAACAGTCAATGTGTTCTTGCTTGTGTGTGTGGTTTTTATTTTTGGTGAGCATTTGCAGGACCCACCATGCACATATCTTCCCATACCCCAACTTTTCAGTCAATATCTTCTTAATTGTGATTGGAGAAACCTCAGTGACCTGAGAGGAATGTTCACAGATAGCGATCCTGAGTCTTCCTACAATATTCTCTCAATCTTTTTGAATGTATCGTCTGAAATCAAAGGTTTTTCCTCTCAGTTTTTCAACATCAATTTCCGTTTGACCACCTGGAAACTCCCAACATCATTTGTAGATGTGTCGAATGGCCATACACTTTTCACCATACACTTCTGTCGATGAATTTCTATAGGCGGAATCCCATACCAGCACTACACGGCATAGCGATGTCAGTCAAGATGGGATTGAGAGTGGGTTAACTGCTGCACATGGCAGTCTGGCTGGATTTTGCCTTAAGACTCTCCCTCAGCATTTTGGGAACCTTAATTTATAACCTGCTCTTCTAGGTACAATTATTAAGAGATACATCTTTCAGAACTGAAGAGATATTATGGAAAAAGGTTGAAGGAGAACACAAATACAGTGGAGATGAATGACAAGTGGGAGAAGAAATTTTTTTTCCAAAACAGATAATAAAGATAACTATGAAACATATTAGGAAGCCGAGGAGATTAAAGTGATTTGTAAAAAGAAAACACAACAGAGTTAAGATACAGCAAGGCAGTAGTGAAAATTTCAAATAACGAAATAAGGAATTAATAGCGGCAAAGAGGGAAGCTAAAAATGGGTTTATGAAGAATATCATAGGTACAGGGGGACCACTGGATAATACATTCGCAAATTTCCATGACTATTTTAGAAACTGAGGGAAAGGAAAAGTATTCAGACAATAGTAGATAAGGATGGAGAAGAAGTTAAAGAGGATTTGAAAAAGGCAGAGGAATTACGTAATTGATTTTAAGAGATCATTAGGGAATACTTTTCAGGGAAGGGAGCCTGTAATAGGCAGAGGTATTAGGTAATCAGGTTAATGAAACCTTTAGGGACTATAGAGCTCTGTAACTTATTAGTTTATTTTTTCGTCACCTGCAGCACCACCAAGCAAAGTGTGGTATTATTAAATTCCGGTTGACCACTGTGCGCTTGTTTTTGCTTGTGGTGCAGTTTGTGTACAATAATTTAACAGTTGAAGTAATTACTTTTTACAGCCAGAGAACATAAGCTGTAGAAGTATACTAAGCAAGAATTGATTAACAGGTAAGAAATCAAACCATCAAAGCCAATTAAACCTTGAATTTCCCGTTTAGTTTGGGCCTCTTGCCGGCATTTCACTCCTCATTTTGTACAGCTTAAAATAATTTTAAGATTGTAAATGTCTGATATTAGGCCAAAGTTTTTTAATCACTGTTTTTAGAATAGTTTTCGCATTATATTTACAGGTAATATAGCAGAGAAGAACTCCTGAACAACTTGATCTTCTGTATGCTAACTTCCCAAAGATTGGTTAAACAAGTTTCGTGCCAACCCTGAAAATAAATTTTTGAACTTTCACGAAGATACCTAATATTAACCATTAATTTTTTTATTCCTTTTGGTGAGTTGAAAAAATTGGTTCATGTTGCTGGTCATCTGCAAAATATGTGTCAACTGACAGCAAATTTAGTCTTAGAACCGCTTGAGGTGTTAACTTCTAGCTTTTTTTACCTTCGTGTAAAATGCTGTTCACATTATGGATTGTTCAACTTCCAAAAATAAAAAATCATAACTGCAACATATTTTTATATCCTACATATAAAAAAAATTATTTCACATGAAAACGATTACCTTGACCAAACTATTTAATACTTTTTTGTCAGTTAAATATATTTACCGTTGATCTAAAGTATTTTTAAAGTTAATCTTCCATAGCATGTAGCAGAATAAGGTAAATAATCCACAGCAAATCAAGGCTATGTTGCCATAATCTAAGCACAATTACAACGTACATAATTGATTTACAGCAAAGGCGGGTATGAGATTTATACAACCATTTCATACTCTTAATTCAAAACGTGAAAATCAAGCAACCACTTACCACAGCTGTCAAGCGATGAATTAAAATCCAATTTATCAAAATGACAGCTACGCACTTGGGTCCACTTCGATGGAGTTTTTCCATGTCGCAGTTGTATAACCCACTGCTTTCGCGGTCTTTATCTTTGGAAAAAACATGATAACTGAGACCCTTATTTTTCACCGAAATTGCCAAACATCCATAGATGCAATGATTAACCGGCGTAATTCGGTTTTTATTAAGCCTTGTAGCGACGACAGTACATGTAAACACAGTGCTAGAGCACAATCAGAAGTTGACTGTGCCACATTTCGGTAGCCATGTTGAAGTTACAAAGCTCTATCATCCAGGTTTTGGAGCATGTGAATGAGAGGAGAGGGTTCTATATATAAGTAGAAATACACAAATTAAAACTTAGAAAAAAAAAAGCATATTATGAAGGTAATTTGAAACCTAAAAAATTATAAGTGAACTGTCGTGGATATTTTAATGCAGATGTATTACAAATAGGTGGATACAATATTGTGTCTTACCTTATAATATTACTTAGACTGATTCAGGAGACTTGCTGCTAACCAGAGGACTGGAAAAGAGTGACAGAAGTTCTGGTCCACAGAGGGGCGATAAATAGTGTAAAAAATTATAGGATGATTACTTTGAGAACAGTTGTAGATAAATTGATCAAGAGAATGATATGGATTGATATGCAGTCCCATCAGAAACATAAAAAAAATGAGTTTGAAAAACAGCAATAAAGCTTTAGGAGAGAATATTAATGTGGATATTAGTGTGTAAGCTATCTCTTAAATTTTGTAACTGCGTGACAAAATTTTATTATCAGAACACTGAGTTGGATTGCATTGTATTTCATTTCAATACCTAGTTTCTATGATAATTTAAGCTAGAAATCAGGTTTTTGTAGTTGTTGAGATAGTATTTTTCATTGCATCAGCCTTCAGCATTCGTCTGGAATGATATTTTGAAAGTTCGTATCTAAATTATTTATTTTTGTCGAAACTATTAAAGTTACAGAATTTTTCATAATAACGAAACTTAACATTTGCTACCAGATCTAGCGATTTGTAAAATTTCAGAGAGATAGGATTATTATTGTGAAAGTAAAATTAGATGATGCAAGGTTTTCTGACATGCGATTTGGTATGTGATCAGCCTTCCCGAAACTACCCACGTGGAAAGTAAGTTTGTGACTTTCCCACACTCCGTGAGTACCAGAACTTTCCTGGTTCGCACTAGCGTTCAGTCAGCCTCAGTCATTCAGAAACTGTAAGCGTGTCAAGATGTAAGCTCAGTCTTTCAGGAGCCGCCAGAAGAATAACATGTAGCTCAGTTGGCAGTCAGTTTTCATTTACAGCACTACTGTGCTATAGTGTGGGCAAGATGGAGGCATCGCAAAGTTTAAGAGTTTCAGTCAGGATAAAAACGATGCAGTTTTAAAATAGTATTTCGCCAAGTGAGGCCTTGGGATTGCTTAAATTCAGGCATTAATCAACCAATTGAACAACTTTTATTCGATTTCTCCAACTAGAAAGTGGTACTGTGAACTATGGGGTGTGGTTTGGCTCAAACAGTTAATTGAACTTGCAAACTTTACTTCTGTAACTTTGTCTGATTGCCTATCCAGCTAATGACTTAACAACTTTTTCAAGAATATAGTGATTTTAATTCCATCCAACTTGCGAACATTTATTTTGTCTATACCTTTCCTTGACTTAAGGTAGTAAAAATTGAAGTCAAGTTACGACCTTGTATCATTAGTATAAAGGCCTAGCTGGAATATCCTAGGCTTACGCACGGTCAGAGCTAAGACAAGAGCTTTATGCAGAACCCCACTGTAAGCTTTTTGTTCTTACAAGTGGGCTCTATGAAAGATATTTTAAATGAACAAGGAGGCCAAGTTGATAGAGCAGCACAAGATCATTCATAGGCATCTGACAGAGCAAACCATAAAATTACTCTACATAGTCAAAAACTACTGGAGTGAACGAAAAAATAATGTTATAATGGTCCTCGGATCCAGACTTTTAATGAAATTGTATTTTATGAAATATTTGTAGCAAGCTGGGAGTTGAGTAAATATGGTTTTGTAAATTTTTATTGCAATTAATTGTTAATTAGTGTAAATAAACATTGTTTTATGGAAAGAAACTATATAAATACTATTTAATATGTTCAAGAAGAGTGCTATGCATAAAACATTGATTAAAAGTTTGTAGTTCTAAGTATTGATGTAAGCTACGATGTTTGAAGGACAATTTTTGATGGTTTGGAATGGCTTACATAGATAATTTTGTCTATAAATATCTTTAATTTTCATTTCCATGTGTTTCATTATGGTTTTGAATGATTTCATATTGGTTCTCATTGATTTAATATGATTTTAATTGTTTAAGTATTGCAAGAATTTGAGAAACGTTGGTCGGAAGTCTTTTAATTATTCTGGAATTTTCTGTAGCGTCTATATAAAGCAAACGGCAGAGACGAGATTTAGTTTTGAAAGTTTTAGTTTGAAGGAGTTGCAGGTTCATTAAAAGTTAGAATCTCTGGAGCATTTATTTCCATTTATGTGTAATATCTATGAATGGAGTATGATGCCTTGAAGAAAAATAAACACAAGTGAAAAGTGATTTCTCAGACTAGTTATTTCAAGGAACCAAATACCTAATGTGGCTTCTGTGGCAGGACAGGACATCAAGAAACCATAATTAATGAAAGAATTAACAACCTAGTTGGTACAGGAATTCTTAAAAGGTAGAAAGATACTAAGGAAAAAAGAAATGGCTTTTAGGCAATATAAATAACAAAGGGCAGGTAAAATGACTCATCACTCACCAAAGATGAAGGCAGAGACGAGTGAAAAATATATGTGGTGAACAAAAACATATACGATAAGGGCTCAACCACTATAGTGACGGAACACAATGACTTTGAGGCTAAAGCCCTGAGGCAGCTTTCGGACACAAACTCCTACCTTCCACTCTCTACAGATCCCACGACCTCCATATGCCAGGAAATAAAAATGTTCCTTGACATGCAGGGCCCATTACAAGGCCTTTCTCCTCAGTCCATCTGCCTCTTAACTCCCCCAGAACCCCCATACACCCACTCTGTAACTCCTACCAAAATCCACAAGGTTGGCAATCCAGGGTGACCTATAGCTGCAACATATGGGTCGCCTACAGAACAGATTTCTGCCTTGGTGGGTCAGTATCTCTAACACTTTTTACAGAATCTTTCCTCTTATGTCAAAGACACCAAACAATTCCTTGAACGTCTATCGCCAATCCACACACATCTACCACCAGACTCCATCCTTGTAACTTCCCTCTATACAAGCATTCCAAACAGTCAGGACCTTAAGCCCTGGAACACTTCCTAGATCTGCCATCCCCACACAGCCATCCAAGTATATGCTTCATTTCTTCCTTGGCTCAGCTAATTCTCTCCAAAAACTTCTTTACCTTCAATTCCAAAGTATATCAACAGGTCTGCGGCACTTCTATGGGCACCCACATGGCCCCATCGTATGCAAACCCATTTCTCAGATATCTGGAGGAAAGTTTTCTGAACCACACTCCCTCTAAACCCACTGTGTGGTTCAGATACATAGATGATATAATTATGATCTGAAGTCACAGTGAAAACAAACTCCTAGAATTTCTCCATTCCATTAAGACACTTTACCAGGTAGAAGGTTGTTTACATTAATATAGTACAGCAATCAATTACAAGCCCTTTTCTATGGAAGACATGGCATTTTCCTCTAACTAATAAACAATACATACAATTGTAAACATGATGCTCATAGAATCTGTACTTAATATCACAGAATATTTGAAATGACTGAACAACTGAAACAACTGAAAATCTTATCCTGCACAGTAGCATGGGGAGGGAGAGGGCAGGGGGAGAGAATTGACTGCTACCAGCTTCAGTGGTGTCTCAGTTTTTAATTCTCCCAAAAATTCTAGCTGGAAGAATTTGGAACCATTTCATACCTATGTTTTACCAATCAGGAATTCAAGAGGGTTTATGATTTTCCATTTCCTACTATCTGAAACTTGTACAAAACTGCGTCATTATAATATTCGTTTCAAAATCCTGCACTTGTTGGAGAGAGGCATGGAAAGATATTGCAGTAGGTATGAAAAGTAGTTCATGGAGGGGAAAAGATTACCATGACCACAAGCTGGCACTCGATTTCAGGCACAAGGGTGTGGGAAGATTTTCTTTTTTAGGTAAGGGTGTCAGGGATTGGAATGAGTTACCAAGAGAAATGATGAATAATTTACCGAAAACTTTGAAAGAATTTAAAGATAAAATTTGTAGAAGGCAAATGTAGGTGGGTGCAGGATAGGGGGAAGATGGGTGTGTAGGGAAATTGCCACTGGAGCCTGTGCTCCATTGCATTTAAATTAAATTAAATGATATTAACACAAAAACAGGTTTTTAGGTGAAATACTTTCTTTGCAAGCTTTTTAGTAATGTAAATGTTGAAATCACAAACATTAAGTTGTTTGATCCAATTTAGCCCGGATTATGAGCAAATGTAATGAAACAACAACTCACAATGGACTTTCATACTATATGCTGCAAAGCAAATTAACATCTGGAGGCAAACAGAAAAACCAGACCGATCTATATATATATAAAGATGAATGTATGTATGTTTGTTTGTTGACCTCGATGAAACTCTGCATACTTATCCTTTGAAACAAGGAGAAAAATTCTGTCTACATTTGGCTGAAAAATTATCTGTATATATAATACATGTTGTCTTATAATTTCGAAAAATTACTGAACGGCGATAGACAGACGCGTTGGATGTGTAGGTCTCTATACTGCCATTCCGTATAACAGTCAGGTAGCTCATTGGTTAAAGAGCTTGCTTACTGGTGTTTGTATCGTGGTCTCCGGTTCAAATCTCCTTGGTGGCAAAGATTTTTAAAAATTGTTTTTGATCATAAGTGACACGCCAGGACTGTCGGTTATTTGGATTGAATGTGAAAATGTACATATCACAAATTTAGGGGTGCAATGTGAGGCAAATCGTAGATAGTCTTGCAATGCTGTAGGTGTACACTTTTTTATGTTATAATGATCCCTCATGGGTTGTTCGCAGAAGTGTGTGTGTGTGTTCTGCAGTAATAATACTATAAAATCAGAAGTAAATCTCTGTCTTTTTGTTACATTTTGACGACTAAACGCCTATACCGATATTGATGGAATTTGACAAGAAAATCTGTAGGGAGGGCACAGGACCTTTTTTTCTGGTATGCTTTACAGTTGTAGTCACCAAATTGAAAATTTATCGAATGGTTACAGAAAGGCGGATGTATGTGTTAGTCTGTAATGTTACGTCGGTTGCTCAGGCTGTGCTTCTCACACATTATGTTAGTGTCCAATTTGTTAATAAATTTTGTTTAGAGAAATGACATATTATTTAGTACAGATGTAGATAATCTCTGTTCTATTACTTTGTGTCTACGAGGGTGGTCTGAAAAGTTTCCGACCTAACAAAGATACAAGACATTTTTTTCTGAATTTTTATTTCATTTTTCAACATAGTCTCCTTGTAACTCTACACACTTCTCCCAGCGATGCTCCCATCTCCGTAACCTGTCCAAATAGTACTCGGCATTTTTCTCTGCAAAATAATTGTTCACGAAGGTGATTGCCTCTACATTTGACAAAAATCTGTCCTCCGAGCGCAATTTTTTGATGAGGGAACAAAAAGAAGTCACTTGGGGCTAGATCTGATGAATAAGACAGATGGTCAAGCAGTTCAAACCGTAATTCGTGAATTTTTGCCATGACAACTGCTGAAACAGGATTTTCTTTTTCTGCAAATGTGGCCGTTTTTTCCGCAGCTTGTCAAGTAATGATGCGTAGTATGCTCCTGTAACAATTTTTGCTTTTTTTGGAGCCAGTTCCCCCTTTGCAGTCCACTGTTTGGACTGTATTTTTTGTTTTGGGCGTTTAATGGTGTACCCAAGGTTCATCTACAGTAATTAATTGGCGCCAACACTCGGATTTATTGCGCCTAAACTGCACCAATAGAGCGTTGGAAATGTTCATTTGAACACATTTTTGGTCTAATAAGAGCAAACGCGGCACCCAACACGCGGATAGCTTTCTCATACCAAAATGTTGATTTAATATGTAACAAACACATTCTTTTGAAATGTTCATAACCTCTGCTATCTCTCTCACTTTAATTCGGCAGTGATCTAGCACCAATTGGTGAACTTTGGCAATGTTTTTGTCGGTAATTGCAGTTTTTTGACGTCCCGAACGTTCATTGTCTCCCAAGCTCTTACGGCCACGTTAAAATTCAGTTGTCCAAAATTTCACTGTTGTAAGTGATGGTGCAGAGTCCTCATACACAGAATCCAACTCATCTTTGATTTGTGTAGGCGTATTGCCTTTCAAAAAAAAAAATATTTAATGACAGCTTGTAATGTCCAGCCTCTGCTGTCATTTATTTTCCGTCACCTCTCCATTTGTGAGACATTTCATCCAGCCGCTTTGGAAGACAGGGAAGGTTGGCAAATTCCTGCTGGCATCCTGTTGTCGGTGAGGTTGCTTTGTTTGACGCAGGTAGAGATGCCACTCCCAGAGGCGGGGGTTGAGAATGGTCAAGCTGTCGCGGGCACTTGGGGGCTGGACCCCGTATAGTCCGTATGTGTGTGTGTGTGTGTGTGTGTGTGTGTGTATGCGGACTTTTCAAAGAAACGTGGAGGACACGTTTTTGTCAAGACATCATTTGTAGTGCTGTTTTTCGTCATGTGCTGCCAAGAATGAACCCATCTAGTTGGTGGATGGCATTGAAAGGTGTTTCATCATTGTGAAGGAAATATCGAGGTCACCGACAGCTTACTCCATAACAATAAGTGATAAAAATTCATATAAACAAATAAACATTTACCCAGTATACGCCCAAACTGATGAAGTTTCATGCTCTCCCTAGCCGGGAACAATTTGTTTATTGTCTGCCAGTTTCTGTTCTTTTTCTTTTGCTGGCTGAGTTTCAATTTTTTGTGCAATGTTAAACAAACATGTATTTCTTTCAGTGTTTTATTAATAAATGTATTCTTTTTTTTTAATTCCGCACTCGTGTTTTCCTTTTGTAATTAGAGGGTGTAATTTAAATTTAATCCTGCTTTTTGCAAATAAAAATAAATATTAAAAGAACATTTTTTTAAAATAAATAACATCTTGCATCTCATGCACGTAAATGTTTACTCGGCGTAACGAGCCTAGACATCTCAAGCTCGATACTCGGTTTTGTCCATTTACACAAAAACACTCACATCAACTCACTCAAACGACTGTTACATAACAACTGCACATCCAAAATGGCTTAAACTTTGGTGAGTAACGGTTAACAGATAAACAACAAAATTCACTAGCTTTTATTTACGAGTGCTGTCATCTTCACGTTGAGGTCGGAAACTTTTCAGACCACCCTCGTACTTAAATGTTTCTGGCGCCAGTTTATTTTGCGTTCTTTTTTTACTTGCCTTGTGCGCGTAAACTGGCCTAAATTGTAGCTCTAGCAGAGCACAAGCAACTAAAGATATTAGAACCCAAGAATCGGATGCTCCTACTGAAGAAAGAAGAAAAGACCAAGCTGAAATAAAGCTGCCGTTAGTTAACACCCTCTCTCCCCCATCCACTCACCTTCGTTGGTTTTTCTGTTTTTAAATATGTTGGAAATTGATTCTCTTCAAGAGACAGGTTCGACAGTAGAATGATATAGTGATGGCTTTCCTGTCATATTATGCCGACTCAGTGTTGTTTGGGACCAATCCTTTGTTACCAACAACTTTCTATATTCAATTCTGGCAAAGAAATTCTTAATCCACGCGTACGAAGTTGCAGGTATCAGCTAGTATTTTTATAATTTATCTTACATGATGCAATTATTGTAGAAATTTTTTGTCTTTTCCACATTTCTTAAAAATATTCATACAGTGAATGTTTTATTTTTATTAATTTATTCTCATTGCTGCAAGAAAAGCTAGACTGATATTGATGCCAGTAGTTACATGTTTCTGATTTGATGGTTAACCCATCTCCTTTGGGTTACACCATAGGTTAGCCATTCAAATACACACAGCAAATGGACCAACTGTCAGGAAATTTGAATCATAGATGCAGGAAATTGAAATACCCTATGTATTTCAACATTTTTTAACAAGTACTCTGACATAACATTAAACTGTTTATTTTAATGGGATCTTCACAGTAAGAAACCTTACATTCTGACATAGAAAACTTGAAAGCTTAAGACCTGACTTGGAATTGCGGTATGTCTTTTGATGCTACATGATCTGTCACTGGAGAAGAAATGAAAATGTTTGCATAATCCCTTTTTTGTTTTAGTATTATGTTTCACTCATTTTGTCTTCAGTGCAAACATGGAAATAGTAAGGCATATGGGGTTTCTCATTCTTATGATCCTTATCAGTGAAGAATTTCGTTTGTTAAAAACAATAGTTAAAAATTGTAAAATATTTTTTAATTCAACCCTCCAGTCTCCAAGGTGGGTTGAAAAATTTGTCAAACTTTATAAAAATTGTTTTTTTTTCTCCAGAAATATGAGAATAATTTTATCATCATCATCATCTAGGACAGCTTCCAGCCACTGGCCAGGTCTGCTGGGAACAAAAGCCTCGCCAGCGCTTCCTGTCTAACCACCATCTCTCTTCTTCCACTGACGCCCAATTTCCTCCTCTTTCCTCCACACATTTCTTAACACCTTTCATCCATCTGTCCCTCGGTCTTCCTCTAGGTCTCTTCCCTTTCAGCTCCATGTCCAGCATCTTCCTTGGTAGCCTCTCCTCTCCCATTCTCTTTACATGCCCGTACCACTGTAGCCTAGATTTTTCAATTCTTTGTTGTAGCGGTTCTTCCTTTATCATCTCCCTGATTCGCTCATTCCTTATTCTGTCTCTTCTTGTTACTCCCACTCTACTCCTCTGAAATTTCATTTCCACCGATTGTACCCTCCCTTTGTCTCTCTCCTTCATCACCCATGTTTCTGCTCCATATGTTAAAATTGGTACAAAATATGTTTTATATATTGCCTCCTTACTCTTTTGTGGGACATCCCTACTCCATACCAGGCTCCTAATACTTTTAAAAAATCCATCTGCACATCTTCCTCTTTCGTTTATTTCCATCCTGTTTCCTCCATTTTCTTCAATACAGCTTCCCAAATATTTAAAACATTCCACTCTATTTAGTTGCTCCCCTCTAAGTGATATGCCTATGTCCGTCCTGTTCTTCTTTCTTGTTGTTATCACCACTTCACTTTTTCTCGCAGAGAACTTCATACCATAATCAGCAACTACTCTCTCCCACACATCCAGCTGATCCTGCACCTCTCTTTCATCCTCTCCCCAAACTAATAGGTCGTCTGCAAATACCATTGCTTTCATTTTTCCTTCCCCAATGCTCTGCACCACCTTCTTCAATATTTCATCCATAGCTACAATAAATAAGAGGGGTGATAGGGCACTTCCTTGTTTTAGTCCATTTTTCAAATGGAACCATCCAGTCTTATCCGTTCCCACTTTGACACAGCTCTTACTACCCTCATACATATCCTTCACTCTTTGCACTATCTCCATTTTTACTGACTTTTTTCTCAGTCCTTCCCACACTTTGTTTCGGCTGAGGCTGTCATATGCCTTTTCAATGTCCAGAAAGGCCATCACAAGATCTTTCCCATACTCGTAGTGCCGTTCTTGTAGCTGTCTTATTGCAAATATAAGATCGATAGTTGACCTTCCTGGTCTAAATCCATACTGTTCTTCCCTTAGCTGCCTTTCAACCGCTCTTCTTATTCGGCTTTCCAAAACTTTCTCATATATCTTGGCACAGTGGCACATCAGGGTAATACCACGGTAGTTTTGGCAGACAGTCTTGTCCCCTTTCTTAAATATGGGTATTATTACCCCTTTCCTCCAGTCCTCTGGAATTTTTCCCGCCTTCCACACAGCCCGCATCACCCTATAGAGCCACTGTGTGCCCATTACTCCAGCAGCTCGTATCATCTCCACGCTCACTTCATCCACTCCAGGTGCTTTACCTCCCTTCATTCTCTTTACCGCATCCTCCAATTCCTTCCATGTAATATCTTCCTCTTCCTCTTGATACTGGTCCTGTTCTTCCTCTGTACTCTCATTTTCATCACTGGGTCCTGAAGCATTCAACAGATCCTCAAAATACTCCCTCCAGACTTCCTTTATGTCGTATTTCCCGTCCACTAAGTTGCCATTCTTATCCTTTACACTACCTGCTTCCATTCTGCTCCTCCTCCTACTTTTTACCATGGAATACAACACCTTCTTACTGCCCTCACTATCCTCTTTTAGCATTTCTGTCCATTTTTCCATCCATTTCCTCTTTTCTTCCTGTATCACTGTTTTTGCTTCTTTCTTTTTGCAGCTGTACACTCTTTTGCTTTCCTCTGTTCTCCTTTGGAACCATTCCCTGAAGGCTTTATTCTTCTGTAGCACAGCATACTTTGCCCTTTCATTCCACCATGGAGTTTCCCTTTCTCTTCTTCTACCAGCTGTCCTACCACATACTGCTTCGGCTGTTTTTACCAAGGTGGTTTTAAAACGTTCCCATTCCTCCTCCGCTGACTGCAAGTCGTCCCTAGGTATTTTCTGCACAAGCTGCTCTTGGTACTCCCTCCTGCACTCCTCATCCTTCAGTTTCCACACTCTTATTCTTCTTTCCTGGTTTTCTGATGTTCTTGCTCCCTTTTTCTCTTTCAGACTGGCTATTAGAAGTCGATGGTCACTATCTAAGGCTTCTGATGGGATGACCTTTATATCCACAATACTCTGTCTCAACTCTGCTTCGATTAGGAAATAGTCAACAATCGACTTCCGAGACAAGTCTGTACTATACCATGTTATCTTATGACTTTCCCTCTTCTTGAACCACGAATTACCCACAATCAAACCATTCCGTTTGCAGAACTCCAACAGCTTTCTTCCTTCTGCGTTTCTGCTGCCCCATCCTTGTGTTCCAAGGACCTCTTCATACCCTTTCCTTGCAGTACCAACATGAGCATTAAGGTCCCCCATTATAATTTGGTTGCTCCTGCCAAGCTGCTGCTGCAGATCCTCTTCAAAACTTTCCTTTTCCTGCTCGGTGCAACCTACCTGAGGGGCGTAAACTTGTATTAGCTCCAAGTTCTTGTCCCTAACTTTCAATTCAACCTTTATCATTCTGTCATTTATTCCTACTACTTCCTCGCTTAATCCTTCCTTTATCACGAGTGCTACTCCATTTCTTTTTCCGTCCCTATTCCCAATCCAATACAGTTTATATCCCTTCCGTAATTCCTTCATGCCCTCCCCCCTCCATCTTGTCTCTGCTAGTCCCAGTATATTCAATCTCCGTCTTTCCATCAAATCTACGATCTCTTCAATCTTTCCCGTCAATGTTCTTATGTTTAAAGTTCCTATTCGTAATCCCTCTCGTTGTCCTTTTTCATTGCCAGGTCGTCTACTTTGGTAACTTTTTCCGAGGCTTGTTCCTTTATATTTGAAAGCAACCGACTCATACTTGTACTGTTGGCTTGCTAGGCCTAACACAGTCAAGGATTTTCTTTCAGGGTTTACTCCCTTAGCCTTTGAAGATCCCTCTTCGCCACAAGGCAGTGGTGTTTCCTTCCAATTTACCCCCGGAGAGGATGGGTGGCCCCTTCCGCCATTTTCGCCAATCTGAAGGTCTCCTTCTCTGCCGAAAACTGCCGTTGAGGACTTCGCCCGTATCCCTGGGCATAGAATAATTTTATAAAAATGATAAAATCATTAGAGACTCAAAATGCTACAATGATTTTTTTCCTCACTGTTTAGTTTTTTATAAATCATTTATGATGATTGGTAATGTTTTAAATATGTTTTAATTTTGTAATAAGTTTAATCACATTTCCTATTGTTGATAGCACTACTATTTGCATAAATAATACATAATAATGTTTATTCAATACCTATTCCATTACATCAATGTAATCCTTATGGGTGTCCAACTGGATGATGTCATAAAAATACAATGTTGTGACTGTTGGCTGTTCTGTCTTCAACAGGTGTCATGTGGCTTCCAATAGTTGTAACCTTCCTGTTGTTACTGGCTTGTGTGATGATCTTCCCTTACATGATTGTAAATGGAGCACCTGACCTACGTCCTCCGTGACGATTGCACTCAACCTGTTTGCCTGCTGGTCTACTGGCTGAATACACACTCTGCTGCAGAGCACTCACATGCCCATCCTTGTTCCATCACTTGCACTTGGCTTAATCTGCAAGTATTTGGTCCACGTCATTTGCTCTCTTGATTTTTTTTTTAATCTGCTTAACGTCTCTCTAATAGCGTGGGATTTAGAGACAGGAAATGATGGGGGGCAAGGAATGGGAAGGAATTTGGCCATGGCCTTTTGAAGGAAGCATCCTGGCATTTGCCTGGAGTGATTTGGGAAACCATGGAAAACCCAAATCTTGATGCCCGGACGGGGATTCGAACCGCCGTCCTCTCGAATGCGAGGCCAGAACGCTAGCCGTTACACCACCACGCTCGGTGCTCTCTTGATGTCCAGGTATGATCCTCTGCCACATTACTGACTGTGATCAGCTATAACTGGCTTCCAGGCTTTGCTCAGGTAGAGCTCGCCATTCTTGTTGCTATTGTTATTATTAAGCCAGATTTCCAATGCCTCACTTATGATTGAATCCAAGAAGATAGAGGCCCAACACAGTGCAATCATATTTTTAACCTCTATCTTGTGTTATTCACTGATAGAGTGCTTGGCTTCTGCAGATTTGTCCAATTCGATGAGTCTTGATGCTTAATCTCTGTAAAGAGCTCCTTGATTGTTCTTATCATCTGATCAATGTAAGCTATGCCGCAATCACATGGGATGGAATAAATTCTGGATATCCTCAAGCCTAGGTCATCACTGGAAGAATGAAACATGTCATATATCTTGGCAGGAGGCTGGAAAATGCTTTTTGTTCCATACTGTACTAGAAGACTGCCTATTTTTCCCAACATATTACCAGCATATGGGAGGAGAGCAAAGCTTTTGGGATTTTTTCTTGTTTGATGGTCTCAGTAGTCTAAGAATAATGCTCTCTCCATCTGTAGCTGTGACTAGATGTTATGTCTGAAGACAACCTTAAGGTGTTTTATTTCTTCTAGAAGGGGCTCAGGGTCAGATACACTTTTCCCCCCATGCACAAGTGTGTAAAAATGGTACCGCATTGTGTTAGATGATGGAAGGTGGGTAGGTTTTCAGTAAACACTTTGCTGTAAGATTCCGTCAGACCTCTGGTTTATGAAAAATCCAAGAATGGAATGCACACATCCTATTCTACATCCATTGTGAAGTGTATTTAAAGATGAATTCCACCGAGATGTTCAAGGAATACTTCTAATGCCTGGCTACTGTTTGGCCACTAAGTATAATCGAAATAACAGTAAAAGCAGGTGGGTTTGAGAGAAGCGGTCTCTAGAGTCCTCTGTTCAAAATCCTCTATGTAGATTATTTTTGCTTATGGGTTTATGCCTCGTCGGTTTCGGAGTCAACAGGTGGATGGGATTGGGGTAAGGAACAGGTATTTGGAGATACCATCCCAGCATTCGAACCACCACCATGCCGAATACAAGACCAGAGCTTTACCTCTCACTCATCGTGCTCAGTCTCTACATGGAGATTTGCTACCACTGGTGAGAGTGGAGCCACTCTGTCAGATTATCTATAGTACCTACCACCATACATATGGATACAGTCATGTAGTCAAACAGATCTGCAATGCTTGGCTCCAAGTGGCAGCATATCTAATCCAAAGCCTTTTTCTTGAGATATCGTTGAAGAAGGAGAAAATGGAAAATGTCAAAACTGAACAAGATATTGGAATATGAAATTTTTATAGAGCTGTGAAGAACCCTAGGTACAACTTGTGTTAAGTACATGATCACATAGTTTTTTTTTACCAGTCCAGACGTTGACATATTCATCCAAACTGAACGACTGGTGATTCACTCACAATTGTGGCCACTGTGAACAGATAATTTACAACCCCATAAGAAAAGTTAGAAGTCTGGACTCAGTGGTGAAACTCCCAAGAAGTGTATTGCACCTATTCTAAAAGATGAGTTCCTGTTAGAAGGGAAAGTGCTGAATGGAAAAATAAGAAAAAAAATGGTGCCTGGAGGATTTGCAGGAAACCATAAGGGCATAGTCAATCCATAAATTTGTTAATACTATTATTAACAGTAAACTGTATGTTTCATGTTGGGAGCCCACCAGATAACAAGAATTCCCCACCTAATTCTGAGATTGACAGAATCAGCCAAAACATATGAGCAACAGAAGTCCTGAGTACAACAATGAGGGAGAGGAGAGGGGGAACTACAGCTATCCAATGCCGCTCACTGGGAAGACCAACAGCTGAACAGGGAACATCTGCCCTAGTGGGTCATTCAGTGAGCCCACTTGGACAACAAGCCTACACTGCAACAGTAACCATGCATCAGAAAACCCAGCCATTTGTTCAGGAAATGTGTAAAAGACAGAATCATTAAACAGTAAATTAAAAAAATATCGGAAATGGTTTACTGAATAACATAAATGATCATAAAATGAATAAATGTAATATTATAGGAGAAACTGGCACATTTATAATGCAGAATGTGTCGCTATATGCACGACTACCAAAAAAGCTTCTGAATAACAAGTACCCAGCATTATTTACCTAAACCGTATTTAATGCCAAGAAGCAAAGAAGCTCTCAGGATTTTTTTTCTATTATATTATTAAAATTAATGTTACGGCATTTGTGGGGTTTAAAGACAGGGGGGAAAGAAATTAAGGAAGGCTTCGGTAAAGCGATCATAATACAGTTACTATTTTATTATTATTTTTAATGAAGCATTACATATCAACTCTAGTTGGTTTTAATCTTTAGTGTTACATGCTATATGTTCAGATTTTCACTTACTGCTCTAGTGTTACAAAGCATTGAAGAATAAGGCATATCAAACGAATCAAATCTGATTCTAGGCATTAAAAGGGTGAAAACCCCATCACAGCCTGCAAAGTAGTTTTGGGGTTTTTATGGAACAGAGATAAGCAGGTTTCAATTTGTAGATATAGATATTGCAATCAGATTGTAAACCTTGTTTGCACAATATGGTACCTAGTCTAATAATATGTCAATTAACTTGGTTAAGAACTGTGATTATTAGCGAATTCTAAATTATCATAAATTTTACTCTCATAACTTTATGATCTGGATGTCACTCCCTTCACTGAAGTGGGCAACCCAAAAGAATCTTTAACACCCACCCGACCTCCAAATTAAATGTTATATTAATAATGGAAATTAAATTGTGTTGATCATAACAGTGTGGTAAAGAAGTAGCTTTCTTCAAACAGGAAACACTTCAGTGTGGTTGGTCTCCAAAAATTCAACAGGGTTCTTGGCATGATGCGAATACCAGCCCACAGAGGGGAAAAGTTGGTGGGTAATGATCTTGGCCAGCTAGTAAGTCAGTGCCCCAATTGCACTGATAGTATTTAAGATAATTAGTTGAGACTTAAAAATCATAAATCAGATTTATTTTGATGGCAGCTAAATTTAATATAAATTTTGTATTGAGGAATAAGATGAATGTGAGGGTAGTTCGCTGTGGCTAAAGCCCCATAAAGTTTCTTTGAGGAAGGGGGTGATGTAGTAAATCTGCCAATAACAAAAAGGCACATGTATTGAATTACACTGAGTTTTATTGAGTGCACGAATGGTGAGCCAAGGTGAGCATAATTTGATATCCATTTGCAGTACAGGATCATAAATCCTGTTATGGCACCTTCTCCATGGGCAAGCTGCATAAGCAAACAGATGTAATTGCACAGGGTAAAATTCTCTTGGTCACCTCCTATGGTAGACGGTTTTTTTATCACTTTTTTCCTTCTGGCTTTACCTCTCTTTGACATTGACATCATTAGGGATGGTAAAGGACTGGGGGCAAGGAGCAGGAAGGAATTTGGAAATCCCAGAATTCGCCTGGAGTGATTTGGGGAAACCATGGAAAACCCAAATCTGGATGGCCATATGGACATTCGAACCCAAATCCTCTCAAACGTAACACTAGAGCATTATCACTCACCCACCATGCTCCAAGTCTTTTCCACAACTTTTGTAGTAGAGTCGTCAACCAATGGTCTGTAAGAAGCACTGTTTAGAAGGCTTGTCACCTTTTTGTCATATTGTTCAGCAGACAGGAGAACAGTCATGTTTCCCTCATCCATTATTATCTCTGTCGTGTTAAGCATTTTATGATTCGCACTCTGTCTACATGGTATTGGTCCTAGTTGGTTTAGCCTTCAAGATCCTACAGGTATTAAATCTTCTGCTTCTTCTTCAGGTAGGCTGCACATGACTCAATCTACTGCGTTAATTCCATTGAATTTTCCTTCATTCCTTTCTCTACCATTTTTGCACTGTTTCAATTGATCTTACATATTCATTCTCCAAACTACTGATATGAATGTGATTATCATCCAACACAATTGACCAATAGTTCCAATTTGACATTATTATTATTTATCCAGAAATTCTTAAGTCGCTGGTTTTGTGTGTCTATCTACTTTAGATATCATAAAAAACACCATATTTTTTTGAACTTAGATGATTAACAAGAGCAGTAACAATTCATCAGAAATAAAAAATGTTTGTTCCCATATGATATGTTTCAATTACATTGCAAAATCACATTTTCAGCATTAAATTATAAGTGTATCTGCAAAATAATTTTACACCTATGCTATTTTTGTTTCATCTTTGCTATGTTTTTGGATGTTATTCACATTTTGTAATTCCAATTTACGCTTTGCAATCAGCAGACTCCAATGTATCAATAGCTGGTCAATTTTAATCACTCACCTTTTATCATGCAACTAACATTCAAAACATGCATTTATTTTCATGGGGAATACTTATGACATGAATAGAGAAGAAACAATGTTAACAAACTGTCATGAAAGAGAAAGTAGAACATGTTCCATACAATTTGCGTTAAGTATATCTACTTTTTTCTCCATTATATTCAAAAAGCTCAATCAAACAATAAAACTTATTTTTTCAAACAGTTTTACAATAAAGGTTGTTAATTAGAGAACATAAAACTGATGCTATTACAAAGAATTTTGTTAATTTAACAGGCCCTTAGCAAACTAATAAATGGACTTCTCTAGTATTATATTCACTCAACTCCTGGCTGTAATTATCTTTTCCCTTACCTGTTTTCTTCTAGTTGTTTCCTTAGCAGGATTAAGTTTCCTCTCTGCACATTTCTTTTTCCTGACAATTTGCCTTCAGCACCTATATCTTTTTCCTTGCTTGGTTCTTGCGATGATTGGTCTTCCTCAGCTTTTTCTGTTGATACAGTTTTTTCCAATTTACCCCGCCCTCTTCTAGAGGCACGAGACTTTATACTAGAAAGTTTTGTAGCATATTCCTATAAATTAAAAACCAAAATAATGATTGAACTATAGTAAATATATGAAAGGTATGAAAAATGTTTAGACTACACCATAGGTTAATCCAAGTTATTATGATAAATACATTTACGGAATGTACTACGAAAATTAAATTTGTTTGTGGCCATATTTTATTAAATTTTCATGTTTATTCATTTTCAAATAGCATCACCTTATAACAGCAAGGCCAAGAACTTTTAAGACCACATTTTCATGATAACAATTAAATAGTTATTGGTGATTCAATGACCAAACTGAAGACAAGTCAATATTATTATTTCTGTAATTTATCAATTTCAATCGAGTTTATGCCATTGTGAAACATCCATTAGCCCATTAACAATTTCTCCCATACAAACTCTTTTATCATATAAATTATAGACATTTGTGCAGAAATTTCCACAAAAGAATCTAGTTGCTCTTTCTTGAACCTGTGTCATATCTTGTATTTGATACCCACAGTGCAAGTATCATACCATCCCATCTCACTCAAGTAAAAGTCTGAATAAGATTTCATATCCCAGTTCCCACACTACTCTGGTACAATTTGTTATTACCCTCTCCAACATATGCAGGACTTTGGAATCTTTCCCTATCACTTTCCCAGTATGCCCTTTCCAATTATAAAATGTTATTTAAAGATATTTACATTTCATGCCTTCAACAAACATTACATAACTAGACAAATTAAACACAAAAGAATTAAAAAGAGGTACTTGGAAATATTCTTCAACTGTCTTTGGGACCAAGGAACAGGAAGAAATTTGACAGTGTTCTTATGATGGAAGTATCCCAGCATTTGCCGGGAGCAATTTGGAAAAACCATGGACAACCCAAATCTGGATAGCCAGACAGGGAATCGATCTCACTGTAACAGTCTTAAAATCTAGTTTCCAGTTCTAATTACAGTTCTATAAATTCCATTTGTGTCCAGAGAGATACACACTGGTTCATTATAAATTTGTGTATTATTCCTATAAATGTATATTGTTTTGATGGATAGAAATTCTTTAAACATACACAAATTTAATTAAAAGCAGTAAAATATCTGAAATGTAAATTAAAAGACTGTAATTAAGAATGTTGTGCAAGCTAAATGTTTTGAATGTTTATAATTGTTTAATTTTGTCAGACTGATGTTAAATGCTTGAACATACTTTCTTTTTTCATTTAAAAATATTTTCTTAAGATTCCAAGTAATTTACAAGTTTTAATTGTTTTAGTATGATTTCTATTGTTGGTGTAATTGTCAGCATTCCAGAAGCTTCAGGTGGTTATTCTAATGTTCTCTTGAACATTATACAACACCTAATAAAGCTCCTGAATTCATGAGCAGAGATGCTTGCTTGGAACAGTGCTAATATTATAAATATTAACACAACACTATGTCATTAGAATTATTAATACGCTTTTAGTATTTGTAAAGAAGTCTGATGATTTGTTCATGTATGTTTCTCTGACTGTTTTGACAGAGTAGAAGTACAGTAAAAGGATAATGGACGATGTTTTCATTCAAGAAATTATCTGTTATTAAAACTATAAGTAGTTGAGCATAAACTTTGGTGAAAGTTGGATTCACCTGGCGACCTGATAAAATGAACTGTAAATCTTCCAGTTTAAAACACCAACTTCCATGTTATTAAATAATGCATCATTCTGGATACAAGGCCAGAGTGTTCCGCTCATGCAGCATGCTTGGTCCAACTATCTCTAGGATTTGTAAAAGCAAATGCATGAAGAACATGACAGATATAGCGATAGCAATGAAAAAAATTATATATGAAAGAAAAGAAATACAAACTTTCCTTCCTGGTAAGAGACTTTTTCAACTTTTTTCTAAAATAAGGATTTATATGTGCCAGATTACTGAAACATTTCAATAGTAATACAGAATTACACTGAGACAAAATTTAATGCAGAATCATAAACAAATACTTCACGTTTCTATATGGTGTAACTTTTGAGTTTCTTAGATATCAAGCTGAGTGGTTTGTATCACCCTATGAACTTTGATCGATTGTGATGGTCATGTAGCAGTAAAAGAATTGTGAACTCATAAAATAGACAGTAAGTCTATGACTTAAACTAAGTCATGAATCATTTTAAGCACTTACATGACAGGTGACATGAAATTATTTATTTGGCGAGACCCGGCACATCTGACCTCAGGCCACTTGTTCCATATTTTTGGATTCATAAAGTTCCTAATAAAATGTAACTAATTATGCTTGTCTTGTTTTTGTTGATCTCTGCCTTATCTTCTTTTATAAGTGATATGTTTACCTATTCTATGCTTCTGTGTTTCATATTGCTTAAAAGATTTTTCTTGTTGTTGTTGTTGCTTTTGGGCGCATCAATGACTCAATTATTAGCGCCCTTACTAACCCCTAAAATTACAACTTGGCTTAATACTTAACTTGAACTTTGCCCGTGTGGCTGACTGTAAAGGGGTCGGCCACACTGACGGAAGTAAAATGACGCTAAAACATTAATAAAAAAAGCCACCTGCATGGCCAACTGTAAAGAGGTCAGCCATACAGGCAGCAAAACAAAGTAAAATAGTGGCTGTAAACGGGCCATAAAAAACAAAAACACATACGACAGATGGTTGGCTGTAAAAGACCAACCAAATAAACAAGACACTAACAAAAACGAGTTAGCTGGCCGGCTGTAAAGGGGCCGGCCAGCTATAACATGTAAAACTCAGCATCATAAACTAAAAACACTAAATGGTAAAAACAAAACTCAAATAGGTGGTTGAAAAGAGACCACCTATTCAGTACTAAAACTTAAGCCGATCTGCCAATAACTTTGGGATAAGAACGGCCAGACTACAAAATCCTAAAGCCTTCACAACGTTGTCATTATCATTGCTTAAAATAAGGGACAGATTGTTGACAAGGCCAACATCTGCCCTTAAATCTAAAAATAATGCACATTCGGTTAAAGTGTGGCGTACCATCAATAGTAAGCAACAAGCATCAAATTCCGGAGGGTCTTCTTAGCGGAAAAGGAAACCAAGAGTCAGAGGACAGTGCCCTATACGGAGACGAGTAAGGAAAACCTCATCCCTCCTCACCCGCTGGAAGGAGCTGCTCCATGGCTGAAAGGTGGGTTTGATCAGCCAGAGCTTATTATGCTCCACTTCCAGCCACTGCCTCTGCCATACATCGAATACAGTTCTTTTTGCCGCCAAGGCAAGGTCTGAATTTGGGAAGAGAGCAAAGCCAATTCCGACCTTGATATAGGTTAACTTGGCAGCTACAAAGGCTGCCTCATTCCCCCTGATCCCACATGGTCTGGTACCCAGCAGAATATAACCTCATTCCCACAAGATTGGAGGGAAAGGAGGGCGTCTTGTATGTTCTGGACCAGACAGTCTGCTGGTTACATGTTCACTATCGCCTGAGGGAATCACAGCATATGATGTACTTCATGCCACGACTTACCTTCATACGAGGTGCGGCTAGAAAAAAACTGGATTTTTAGTGTAACTATTTTTATTTTGTTTCCTTTACAACTTTTACCTTATCACCTTCAATATACTCCCCTCCACTATCCCTACACTTTTCCATTCGAATTTTCCACTGTTCAAAACAGTGTTTGAAGTCATTTTCTATTAGCATGTACATATTTTCCGTCGCTTTTTGCTTCACAGCTTCCACAGTCTCGAATCTGATCCCCTTCAACACTTCCTTCACTTTTGGGAACATAAAAAAATCACATGGAGCTAGGTCTGGTGAGTAGGGTGGATGATCCAACACAGGGATCCCATGCTTGGCCAAAAATGTCTTAACCACCAGTGCAGTGTGGGCTGGGGCATTGTCCTGATGAAGAATCCACGACTTGTTCTTCCACAACTCTGGTCGCTTTCTTCGCACTCGCTCACGGAGGGTGGCCAAAACCCCAAGGTAGTATTCTTTATTCACGGTTTGACCTACAGGAACCCAATTTACATTCGGAATTCCATGGATTTCAAAAAACAATCATCATGGCCTTGAATTTTGATTTGGACATTCGAGCTTTCTTCTTTTGTGGTGAATTCGGACTCTTCCAGTGCATTGATTGTCGCTTAGTTTCTGGGTCATAGGTAAAAAACCATGATTCGTCACACGTAATAACTCTTTCCAACAGTTCAGGATCTTCCCTAATGTTTTTTAACATGTCAGAACAGATTCCCATCCGTAACTCCTTTTGTTCTGGTGTGAGGATTCTTGGCACCATTTTGGAACACATTTTCCTCATATTAAAATTTTCATGTAATATTTGCCGAACCGATTCTTTGTCAATTCCCACAATCTTGGCAACTGCACGGATACTCAATCGGTGATCTTGACAGATTACTTTGCCTATTTTCTCGATGTTTTCATCCGTCTTCGAGGTTGAAGGACGTCCTGGGCGCAGATCATCTTCAATCTCTTCTCTCCCTTCTTTGAAACGCTTACACCATTCAAAAACGCATGTACGTGACATACATTCTTCCCTATACACTTGTTGTAAGAGAGAATAAATCTCTGTTGTGGATTTACCCAGCTTCACTAAAAATTTCACGTTGACACGTTGCTCAATTAAGACGCCTACCATTTTTTCGACGAGCGGCATACACACGGTCCAACATGAATGAAGGCTGAGACTCTTCTGAGCAAGCTAAGCTTGTCCAACTGGCAGGAATGTGGAGGGGGGATGTCAGGCGACTCGGCAATATGGCGTTTGACCTTGAGGATCGCACGGTTTATCTCACAGAAAACCAGTCCCGTTTTCTTCTAGCCGCACCTCATATGCTGGAGTGACTTTAACAGAGCGTAACATTCGGCAGTGTAAACGCTGCACCTGCTATCCAGCTCAAGGGAATCATACGGATCAGTCAACTCCATTAGCCTGCTTAGACACATCCGTGTATACCGGGATGAAAGTGTGATACTGATTTAAAATATCTGTAAAAACATTAATAAAAACTTTGTCAGCGGTAAACGGTTTGTTATACTGGGACAAATCTAAAATTGTTCTGCGTCTCTTTAAAAGCCAGGAGGGAGATTTACTCCAACCCTGGTGATAAAATAAGGGAGGCTCGATCCCAAACTCTTCTAAAATAGCATTTGTACAGTAGCTAAAAGGTTTGGTTGCTCTTAGTTGATTAGTATATAGCTGTTAGAAGTTTGGCTGAGTAACCACGTCGAACACGGGATTGCCAGGTGTTGTGGCAATGTGAATGTAGTGCTGCACCACGAGGAGGTGCCAGCAGATGGAAAGCAGCGGCTAGCCAGACTCAGCACAGATGCTGGGTATGGGACTGGTGTGGTATGTACCTGTGGCGAGCCGAATTCCGGCATGGTGGACACTATCTAAAATGCATAGATAACTGTCCCGTGCTGAACCGCATACTATGTAACCATACTCCAATCGCGACCATACAAATGCTCTATAAAATTATAGCAGGCAGGAGCGATCAGCGCCCCATGACCTATCACACAGACATTTTAAAACATTTAAAGCTTTTGAGGCTCTAGCTTTCACATCTTTAAGATGAGTAAAAAGTATACACTGGGTTTTCTCGGCAGAGAAATGAAAACCGGTGTGCACTGACCATTCATAAAGCCTATTCAGCGCAAGTTGCAGCTGCCACTCAGCGCTTCTGAGGCTGGACGATGTACACAAAATTTTAAAAATCATCAACATATAAGGAGTACAGATGAGATACTGTTGTTGACTGCAATGGCAAAAAGGGTCACGCTTAAAACTGACCATTGAGGAACACCATTCTCCTGAATAAAAATATCACACTTCACTGCTGACTCAGTACCGGAAGCAACGTCCAGATAAAAATGATTTTAAAAAATGAGGCAAGTTTCCCCTAAAACCTCATCCATGTAACTGCTTTAAAATAAAATGTTGTCAGGTAGTATCATAAGTCTTTCTATATCGAAAAAAATTCTAACCAGGTGTTGGCTAAAGTTGCTTCCTTCCACGAGTCGGGGAAGTGTCCTCCGGTCCTGATATCATTAAAAATATCTTTACTAAGATGCCTCAGCATCCAATCAATACTGGATCATATTAGGCCATGGCACTGTTTAATGCCGACTCCAGCTCCCAGGATGAAAACGGGCTATTATACGCCTCTGTATCCAATGAATCGAAGCACAGCATGTGCCTTTCAGCAGCAATTCTTCGTTGCTGGGCAGGAAGGTCCAAGTTAGCAGACGAAGTGAACTTCTCCGCCATCAGCTGCGCTATGCTTCGTTTGTTGGTAACTACACGTCCTTGATCCAGTAACCCAGATACTGGCGGGCGAGAGTACCTTCCAGATATACTGCGGATTGACTCCCAAACTTTTGATGAACTTGTGGAACGATTAATAGTGCTAAAAAAGTTCGCCATGACCTTTTCTTGCTCGACTTAATGACTCAATGTGCCTTAGCTCTGGCAATACGGAATGCTGCCAGGTTGTCAGATGTCGGGTAAAACCTAAAACGACGCAACGCCCGTCTTCGACCCTGAATAGCGGAACGATATTCATCGTTCCACCAGGGTACGGGCATCCTTTGCAGTGTTCCAGAGCTTTTCAGCACGGAAACGTTAGCTGCATGGTGAATTATTTCACAGAAGTGATTCACCTTCTCCTGTATACTCTCACAGTGTTGTAGAAGTACAGAATGGCAGAAGAGCTGCCAATCTGCACCACTGAAGTTCCATTTGCGTCGGTTGTTGCCTCCTCCATGTTCACACTCAATGTGCATCCAAATTGGGAAGTGGTCGCTTCTGTGAAGGCCACGATCCACCTCCCACTGCATGGAGTCCACAACTGAAGGGGAACACAATGAAAGGTCAATGGCAGAGGACGATCTGGAATCATTGGTAAAGTGGGTCATTTGTCCTGTATTCAGGATACAAATGTTCTCCTGCTCCACTAATCTACCAATTACTCGGCCTCTGGGGCAATCAGTGTTCGAGCCTCACAATGCACTATGTGCGTTGAAGTCTCCTAAGAGGAGGAATGACTGAGTAAGCTGCCGCAGTATGTTGGTACGTTCATCATACTCAACGGGCACATTAGGTGGTAGACAGATGGAGCATATGGTTAGTTTAATAGGACCGTGCATCTTCACTGCCACTGCTTGTAGATCAGAGGTGAGAGCAATAGGTTCGAAGTGGACAGTGTTTAGAACAAGCACAGCAACTCCCGCCTTCGCTCGATCACCCTCGGTATCGTCCTTTCGGAATATTTCATATGCTCTTAGTGCAGACTAGTGTAATGGTCTAAAATGTGTCTCTTGTAGGCAGAGACACAATTGATTAGAACATGCTAAGAGTTGGACTTCCTCTTTGTGAGCCTGAAAACCGTTGATGTTCCACTGAAGTATGGGAGCCATCCTACCTATTTAACTTCACCCACCCTGGTTCGAACGGGTCCTCCGATGGCGATTGCTGTGGAACAGGACCAGGTTCGTCCACCAGCGTTCCTTCATCTTCAGGGTCCGAAGACAATACTTGTTGTGAACACACCTCGGAGTCTTATTGACGTTTCTTCCGCTGAGGCCTTCGCCCCCTCCTTTCCCTGCCAGTTGGTGATCTGGGGGGGGAGATACAGAAGGGGACTTCACAAAAGAGGTTGGGTCCGTGTGCTTAAATTTTTTACCCCAAACTTTCTGTACTTTTTGCCATCTGCTACTAGCTGATGGCGTTATTGGCACTTGTTCTGTTTTAGCTGGTGCTGCTGCTTCTGCTGTAGCAAATGGAACTATCGTAGCGGATGACTGCACTTCTGCTGGCAGAATAGCAGAACCTGCTGCCTTAGTGGTCGGAGTTGCAGAGGTATTGCTACAGATGTCTGTGGTCTTAGGCATTATGACCTTAGTAGCTTTCATGTCACAGTTGCATTGACGTGAGCATGTTGTGCTTGTGCTCATGTCTGCAAAGGACGTCTGAGTAGAAACACTTTCTTTCCTGACGGGAGTTGAGACAGTTTTTGCGAAGCTGGTAGGTGCTAGTGCCTTGTAACGCTTCTTCGCTTCACCGTATGGAATTCACTCTTATGTCTTCAACTCCTGTATCTTTTTTTCTTCAAGATACATTCGACACTCCCTGCTCCAGGCTGGATGTGCCCCGGAGCAATTGACACACACCTATGGGAGTGTAAAACTACTACCTGGCTTGTGCACAGCCTTTCCACAATTCCCAAGGTGGCGTTGTCCTTGCAGGTCGCCGTCGACTGACCGAACTGTTGGCACTTGAAGCAGCGCATCGGGTCTGGTACATATGGGTGTACATTCAGATGCAAGTAGTGCAGCTTTTATTGGCTTTGGCAACATTGGAGTGTCGAACGTCAGGACGGTGGCAGTCTTTTCAATACTGCCTTTCACCCTTCGTGTGATCTGACATACTTCAACCACTTTTTCACGCTCTCACTCCTTAATGAGTTCCTATGTCCCTAGGTACATTATATCGTGGCAGGTTATTATGCCTTTACTACAATTTAGGGACCTGTGGTGTTCGCATTTGACAGCAAACTCCCCGAGCTTCTCACAATTAAGGAGTTGGGAGGCCTGAATACTGGTAGATATTTCCAGCAGCAGCGTCTGGTTCCTAATTTTTTTCACTGATTTTAGGGTCCCTACCAGACCTTCCAGTCCTTCGTTTATATAAAACGGGTATACCTTCCTTGCTCCTAGACATTACAATAAAAGCGTTTTCAATTAATCCAGCTATTCTGTTACAGTATTCTGAGTCCGTTGCAGCAGGAAGGCTAGCAATCCTGGCTCTTTTCTTACCTATATGGGTGTTAGCAGACCCTTGTGGTCTACCAAAGCCACGAGGTTTTTTTTTGTTGAATGTTTAGCTTTCATTTTGGTACCAGGTATTGGTATTGCATGTCATTTAAACACTTGTTTCACTGAATAAACAATGAAAGACATTTCTGAAAAGTAAATTCATATTTAAATCAGTAAATGGTCACTATTTTATTTATTTATCCATTTGAAAAACCTTCATTATTAAAAAAAAAAAAAAGTAAGTGAAATACTTTTGTCTTCATGTTACAACCATTTCTGTCCAGTGATGCACTATCCTGTTTCCAAAGCTGTTAATGCTGCTTCCTAAAATGAAACAAAATGTTAAGGCACAGAAACCTCTTGACATGGGTAAAATGTTTTTTCTCTGCATTTAGACCTATGTGCAGATTACATAACACTTATCCATGCAATTAACATTTGGCAATAAAAGACCCTCAACTGTACCACTCTGCTCTGAAAATACGCATCAGGAGATACTTGTAGTACTGCTTTTCTCAACAGGAGGATTCGGTATTTTATCTTTGAGGAAGCATCTGCCAATGTTCCAAACTGATTTTTTTACTTCAAAACTCCTGTGTGGATCTGGTTCTGTAACCCGCACCAGGGGAAAAGCAAACTGCGTCCTGGTAGTATCCCTTAATATAAGGAATGATTGGAAACTGATTTATTGCACTATTCCTTAAGCCTCCTGGTTTCCTTCCACATGTGTTATTCCTATTAGAAACAGGATTAAAGATAGGACTGCAGTCTGGATCTAGCAGGCTGTCAGCTACATAATGGGTCTCTCGGATTCTCACTCGTTTCTACGTCTTAGAGTCATCAGAAAATTCTCGCCTGATTTTACTGTGATGTGATGTCAGCAAGATGGTACAGATTGTGGATAGAAGCTTGAAACAGCCAGTAGTTTGAGTTGAATAGTAGAGAGTGTAACATATATATTTGTTAAAACCACTTAGAAATAGATTTATTCCACAGAATTAGTACAACAAGAGTTTATGTCAGCTGTTCCTAATAGTAAATACCTGTTAGTGTGATTTTGAGGCTGCCTTTGGGAAAGATAGAAATTTCAGTTAGAGTGGTTTTTCAAGTACAACGGATTTAGTTGCATAAATTCTCACTATGAAATCTCATGATGAATGATCCCTGTGGTAGATTGGCGGAATTACAGGGTGAATATTTATGAATCAACAGATTTTTGAGATTGGGCGATCTGCTGAAACAAGTGCGTGAGGCGATGGGTAGGATGTTATGGACAATACTGTGCATCTCCGGGAAAGATCGTAGGAATTCATGTCCGCGATGAAGGATTAGGTTAATTAACTCAAGACAGGGGAAGAAGTGGGCTGTGGTTAGTATCAAGACCCCTTGAGGGATGGAGTGGTTGTGCAAAGGGTGGGCTGTAGCATGAAAGATTTGTTTGTGTACTATGTCAGGGGGATAGCTGCGGGAGATGAGAGCTCCAGATAGGTTTTGTGTGTATCAGGAAGAGATTCTTCATTGGAGCAGATGCATCTGCCACAGATGGCCAGACTGTACGGAAGGAAATGTTTGGTATGGGAGGGATGGCAACTGTTGAAGTGAAGATAATGTTGTAGATTAGATTTTTTTGTTTGTTATGGCTTTATATCTTGTCGATGTCATTAGAGGCATGATGGGACTGGGGACAAGGAACAGGAAGGAATTTGGCCATCGACTTTGTTAAGATTTTTAAATATGATACAAGCAATTATTGAACACGATAAGTATTTATTATGTATTAGAAATACATATAACCACACAACAGAAATGTAGCCGAGAGCAGCTTAGCACGGTATAACAACTGAACAGTTTATACATTGGTCAGAGTATAAACTAAGCTAGAGATATAACAGAGATATTATTGAAGTATAGAAGGCAGTAATTCAGAATAAGTAAGTATAAACAAACGATACTCTAACACTCCCACCGAATTACAGCCTTCTTGAAACAATTATAAACTATTTAAGTTCAAAAGAAACATACCCATCTATTTAGCACAACATTGGTTTGATTTTAACCTTAGACATTCCAATTTTGTGACTCATAAAATGGAATTTATCTTTAGATAGTGCTTTCGTGAACATGTCAGCATATTGACTGTTTGTATGAACATAATTTAAACTAATAACTTTTTCAGAGTACTTTTCTTTGACAAAATTGTACTTTATGTCAATATGCTTACATCTTTTATGAAAGTCATTGTTTTTAATTACATTTATTGCACTTTGATTGTCTATGTTTATGCACACAGAGCTTTGTTTATATTCACTTAAATCACTTAACAATGGTTTCAACCAAATGGCTTCTTTTGTAGCTGCACAGGCAGCCATAAATTCAACCTCTGTTGTAGACAGGGCTATAGTTTGCTGGCGCTGAGTCGACCAAGTAACAGCTGCTCCATTTTTAAGAAATACATATCCAGTTATAGAGCGTCTTGTTTCAATATCATTTGCAAAGTCAGCATCACTATATCCAATTAAGTCAGTACTTTCTGGGTTAGATAAGTAGCACAATCCATAATTCTTGGTTTCCTTCAAGTATTTTAGTATTTTCTTAACAGCATTCCAGTGAGAGTCATCATAAGAATGTAGAAACCGACTCACCTGACTTACAGCAAACATAATGTCTGGTCTGCTTACTATTGCTGCATGGATAAGTGATCCTGCTGCTTCTCTGTATGGGTGATTTTTCTCAGGTACTCCATTAGCCTTTGAAAGTCTCACATGTGGATCAGCAGGAATACTGTTAGGATTGGCATCAATCATATCAAATTTCCTCAACAATTGTTCTACATACTTAGTTTGGTGTATAAAGATACAGTCCTTAAATCTATCTATTTGCATGCCAACAAAATTAGTAAGAGGGTAAATCTTCAAATCAAAATTCTTTTGCAGGTCATTAATTACTTCATTCAAAACAGTCTTATCTCTACAAATCAAAAGTCCATCATCAACATGCAGACACAGATAACAATTGATGTCATTGATTTGTTCAGTATAAACACACGGATCTGCTTTGCTTATAACAAAACCAAATTTATTTAAAATTGAATTGAATTTTGTATTCCAGTATCTAGGAACTTGTTTTAAGCCATATAAAGATTTGGTTTTACATACCATATTTGGTTTGCAGTCTAGTTCCTCTGGTGGTGTCATAATAATATTCTCTTTCAATTCACTTACTGTTGTTGAGAAAGTCTCATCATAATCAATTCCTTCAGTCTGAGTATATATCTTTGTACAAAGTCTGAATTTGTAACCTGGACCAGTTGGTTCATCCTTAATGCGGAACACCCATTTACATCCTATTACTTTTGCATCCTGAGGCTTTTCTATCAATGTCCATGTTCCATTTTGATGATGAGATTTTAATTCCTTGTTTATAGACATCTTCCACTTTTCTGAATCAGATGATGTTATTGCTTCATTGTAGTTTTGTGGAATTGGAATTATTGTATCTGCACAGTAGCACAGGTAATCCTTCTCAACTTTATCTTTTTCTTTAGAGAGCATTTGTTTATTTCTAGGTCTCAGAGTCATATTTGAGGGTAAAGGTGTCTCAACAATCACTTCTGGTTTATGCTCACTGCTAGTATTGGTATCAGAAAAGTATTCAGCAGTAGTAATTGTGGAATCTGATTTGTCACTGGAGCTCTCTGATGTGTGATTGTCATTTAATTCAGATGATGTATCACACATTGATTCTGTCAAATCAACAGGGAGATAATTTCTTTTGACAGTAGATTCCAGAAAAACAGCATCTCTGCTTTTAATTACTAACTGAGAAGGAGGTATTATAAACCTGTAACTTTTTGAATTCTCACAGTATCCAACAAATTTAGCTTTCTTTGCTTTAGGATCCCATTTCCTTCATTTTTCTTTAGGGAGATGTATCATTGCATCACAGCCAAATATTCTTAAATTATTCACATCTGGTTTTCTTCCTGACCACATTTCTTCTGGTGTTTTAAATGTCAGTGATCGAGTTGGAGCTCTGTTGATGAGGTAAGCAGCAGTATGTACAGCTTCAGCCCAGTATAGCTTAGGAAGATTAGCATTGATCAACATACATTTTGCTCTTTCCACTAATGTCCGGTTCATTCGTTCAGCAACACCATTTTGTTCAGGAGTATATGGTGTGGTTGTTTGACGGATTATTCCAGCACCTTGTAAGAACTCAGAAAAGTTGTTGTTATCATATTCAAGGCCATTGTCTGAGCGTAAACATTTTATGTTACATTCTAATTGTTTTTCAATTTGCATTTTAAAATGTTTGAACTTTTCAAAAGATTCTGACTTTTTATGGAGAAAATAAACAAATAACTTTCTTGAATAGTCATCAATGAATGTCATGAAATATTTAGCACCTCCTAATGACATGGTTTCCATTGGACCACAAATGTCAGAGTGTACTAGTTCAAGTAACCTTGTAGCTTTGGATCCATTGTATTTTAAAGGTAACCTGTTTTGTTTTCCTTCTAAGCAAGTTGTACAAACTAGTTTGTCTGGTTTCTTGGACAATTTTACACCTTCTGCATTCTCCACTATTTTCTGCAGATCATTAAAGTTCAAATCACCCATTCTTTGGTGCCATAAGAAAATGTCTTGCTCATCAACATCAGATATGTATGCTTGATGATTATATACATTTAATCTATACATATTGTTGATTAAACTGGCTGTCCCAACTATTTCATTATTCCTGTTTATTATTATACAGCCCTTACTATTGAACTTTACTTGACCACCATTTCTAATTATCTGACTGACAGATAATAGATTTGTTGACAACTCTGGCACATACAGAACATTTTGAAACAAAATTTTCTTACATTGGCCATTAGCGTCACACACATTTAAACTCAGCTTACCTGAGCCTTTTACTGATAAGCATTTGTCATTTGCAACCTTAATTGAGTTGATGAATGGTACTGTTTCTTCTTGTAGTATATTTCTGTGCATGGTCATGTGCATAGAAGCACCGGAGTATATATACCAGGAATCACTGTTACTCACTGGAGCTATGAAAGCAGCGGCATAGCTTGAGCTTTCCTGATTTTCAACTTTGTATTTCTTCTTTGCTTTAGACTTGCACTGTGCACTCAAGTGGCCATGTTTATTACAAGTGTAGCAACGAGGTCCTTTTTGAAATTGTCTCTTGAAGCCTTTGTTGTTCTTATAATTTATGGCAAAAGCTGATGTTTCACCATCATTTATTTTTACATCTTGTAAAATTTTAGCCTTTACGAAGTCAGCACTTATTTTCATACTGGAACTTTCGATGGCAATTATCATCGGTTTGTACGAATCTGGTAGACCGGAGAGAAGCAGAGTTCCAAGCCACTCGTCGTCTACTTTAAATCCAATATTTCTCAACTTGTGTGCTGTTGTCATGACTTTGCTAACATACTCTTCTACATTTCGACATCTGACTAGCGTTGTTGTGCACAGATCACGAAGTAAGCCCACTCGACGCGTTGATCCAGAATCATCTAAAGCGTTTGCTAAGTTGTTCCAAACTTCTTTCGCTGTCTTTGCTTCCTTAATGTGGACATAGTTGATTGAATCCACTAGCAGAATAATTTTTGACTTGGCTTTCAAATCGCGTTTGGGATCAACGTTATCATCACTCGCATTTTCAATGCAATTCCACAGTCCTTTGTGTTCCAGATAGGTTTTGACGGCAAATCATCATGTCGAGTAGTTTTCCCGACAAGTGAGTTTTTCTATCAAAGTTAATTGATTGCTTGAGCTCATATTTTCGCACTTTTAAATGCTGCGTGTTGCCTAGGTTGTAAGTTTTACTTCACTCAGATATTTATCGCCTTTACATATACCTGGCTACTGGGCCCATAACCTGTTAAGATTTTTAAATATGATACAATCAATTATTGAACACGATACATATTTATTATGTATTAGAAATACATATAACCGCACAACAGAAATGTAGCCGAGAGCAGCTTAGCACGGAATAACAACTGAACAGTTTATACATTGGTCAGAGTATAAACTAAGCTAGAGATATAACAGAGATATTATTGAAGTATAGAAGGCAGTAATTCAGATTAAGTAAGTATAAACAAACGATACTCTAACAGACTTTTTGAAGGAAGCATCTCAGCATTCGCATTTGGGGAACCATGGAAAACCCAAATCAGGATGCCCAGATGGTGATTTGAACTGTAGATTTGTAGGTTTTATATGAACAGAGGTATGTATCAGCCCATTACGTAAGGAAAGAAAGGTAACAAGGTTGTGGGAGTATGTCCAAGTAAAGTTGATAGAGGTGCTGTATAGGGAGTTGAGGAAGCCTTTAGATGATTCTCTTTGTGGGCCCAGATCATAAAACATATCATCTATATATCTGAACCACACAAGAAGTTTATTTGAAAGATTGTTTAGGAATTGTTGTTTCAGACAGCTCAGGAACAGGTTAGCATACGATGGGCCCATGCAGGTGCCCATAGCAGTGCCGTGAACCTGGGGGTATATTTGAGAGTTGAAGGAAACGTAGATGTTTGACAGATTGAAATTGGCTAATGAAAGTAGGAAGGATGTCTTGGGAAGGCTGTTGTGAGGTCACATTTCCATGAAATATTCCATGGCACTCCGGCCCTGACCATGGAGGATGTTGGTGTAAAGGGAAGAGACATCTATGGAGACAAGGAAGGAGTTTAGGAATGGGGACTGTGGAAAGCCGTTCGAGGAAGTGTGGGGTATCTTTTATGAATGATGGGAGGTTCTGTACAAAAGGCTGCAAGTGCTGCTCCACAAGAGCTGATATCTGTTCAGTAGGCAACCCAAATGCTGCAACTATCGGTCATCCTGAATTTCCAGTCTTGTTGATCTTAGGAAGAAGGTACAAGGTTGGGGTATGGGGATTCTGTGGAATAAGGGGGAACAAAGAGTTGCGAGATAGTCCTCGTAAGGGGCCTTTGATATTAAGGAGAGAGCGTACTTCTTGGCATATCGAAGTAGTAGGATCTATAGGATGTGGAAGATATGTAGTGGTATCAGAGAGATGTCTCTAAGCTTCAGCCTCGTAGTCTATGCAGTTCCTGACTATGATCATAGAACCTTTGTTGGCTGGGAGAATGATGATGTTCATATTCTTGGACAGTTTTCTCATGGCACAGGTTTCAATAGAGTGGAAAATGAAGTTGTTTTGAGGACAGATTGGAGGTGAGGAATTTCTGGAACTTAAGGATGGGGGTGGTGTTGAGGAAGGAGAGAAGGGTCTATTTTGGATCGAGGTTTGAACTGTTCTAGGCAGGAATCAGTCTCATCATGCCGAATATCAGTACCATTCATGGGGGACAAGTGGTAAAACTACTATAGAGTACAGCAGAATGCTAAGGAGTCCTGGACCAAAGTGGCATGGTCAAACTTTGAGGTTGGAGAAAATGATAATCCATTACAGAGAACAGAAAACTGAGATTCTGAAATGGCAGAAAATGAAAGGTTAACCACAGACTGGTGTGGTTTAGCAGGAGGTAGGGTGGAGGCTTTTGGAGTGGCAGGTAGAGGGGTTGGCAGGGTATATTGAAAATGTGGGCAAGACAACGAGTTTTGGAGATGAAGGGAGCATTAGGAGTGTACTGAGTATGATTGGGATGTTGGTGAGGTAGGGATAGACTAATATCCAGATAGCTTTTTGCAAGTACAGGAAGTTAACACAGATGTTTTTGCACTTGTTTTGCTTGGATCTGTTTACAATCTGTTAGAATCTGCTGTAACTGATTGATTGTATTAGAGACAGACAGGCAAAGGACATAAGTTGGGCAGCATGCTTTATACAACAGGTGTTGGAAGACAAGTTTGGTGAAGTTGAGTGATTGTGTAAAACCAAAGGAGTGGAGTGGTGTGTGGATTTGCGGATGGAGGAATATTTAGAGAAAGACAGGATTGAAGGAAGAGATGTATGAATCTGTGGGTGACATATTCTACATCTACATCTACATATATACTCTGCAATTCACAAAACTGTGGGTGGCAGAGGGTGCTCAGCACCAAAGCTAATCTCTTTGCTGTGCATTCCAATCCCTAATGGTACGAGGGAAAAAAGAATTCATTTAAGAATCAGTCCGGCACCTTATTTCTCTAATTTTATCTTTCCTGTCCTTCCGACTCAAATAGGTTGGTGGAACAAGTATTTCACTACACTCAAAAGTGAAAGTGGGAGTACGCATCTTTACCAATAAGTTTAAATGAAACGTGTGTCGTCTATCTATCAGAGACTCCCAACCTAGTCTACTAATCAGTTCTGTGACGCTTTCATAAGGACTGTAGCAAGCGGTCACGAATCGAACGGCTCTTCTCTGTACTTTATCTATACTTTCGATCAACCCCTTACGAAACGGGTCCCAAATGACACAACAATAATCCAAATGTGGACGCACAAGAGATTTGTATGCTATCTCCTTTGTTTGTTCATTACAATTTTTCAAGATTCGACCTATGAATCGCAGCCTAGAAATTGCTCTACCTACTAACGAATTAATGTGTATGTCCCATTTCATGTTCCTTTGTACTGTTACTCCCAAATATTTCATAGAATCAACCATATCAATAACTGTATTGTTTAACTCGTATTTCTGAACAATTGGATTCTTTTTGTTAGTTATGCTCATTGTCTTGCACTTTTTACAATTTAGAGTAAGTTGCCACTCAGCGCACCAAGCCAAAATAACATCCAGATCGCTCTGAATTTCTAAGCAATCGGCCAAATTTCTTACTTCCCTATAAATAACCGCATCATCAGCAAACAATCTAAAAAGGTTTTTCACTTTGTCTCCGAGATCGTTTATAAAAATTAAGAAAAGAAGTGGTCCTATTACACTTCCTTGAGGTACACCCGATGTAACATCTAGATTAGAAGAACTTTTTCCTTCAAGTACAACATACTGCGACCAACCAGTTAGAAAATCCTTTATCCATTCACAAAGCTGATCCGATATACCGAACGCTCTAAGCTTCGCTAAAAGGCGGTTGTGTGGCACAGAGTCAAAGGCTTTCTGGAAATCTAAAAAAAATTGCATCTACTTGTGAACCTGCGTCGATAACTTTCATTACGTTGTGTGTAAATAGGGCCAGCTGTGTTTAACATGAACTTTTCTTCCGAAATCCGTGTTGATTTGTTCTAAGCGTATTATCATCATCTAGAAAATTCATAATGTTCAAGCATATAATATGCTCCATAACTCTACTACAAACAGATGTTACAGATATGGGACGATAGTTTCCAAGATCACTTTTCTTGAAAATCGGAGTTACTTGCGCGATTTTCCAGTCTGATCCGCTTTTCTAATGATTTACTGAATATATCAGACAGAAATAGCCCGATTTCCACCGCATACTCTGAAAATACTCTTACTGGAATTCCATCCGGGCCCGGTGCTTTCCCCCACTTCAGGAGCTCTAATTGCTTAATGATACCTGCAGTATCTATTGGTAATGATTCCATCACCGACTCGCCACAACGTGGGAAAACGGGAATACTATCCTTATGTTCATTTGTAAATGAATTTTTGAATAGAGTATTTAGTACGTTAGCTTTATCACGGCTTTCATTAACCTCGGAACCTTCACGAATTAGTGCTGGAATATTGCTGTTGGTACAATTAACTTTTCGTACATACGACCAAAATTTCTTTGGGTTTTCTGTGAGACTCTTAGAGAGAGAGAGTTGGAGTGAAAATCGTTAAAGGCCTCGCGCATTACATTCTTAATGCGTCCTCTTAAATCAGCTAAGGTTTCTAAATCGTTGCGACACCCCTTCCTTCTTGAGCGTTTGTGTATTTTCCTTTGTTTTTTTAGTAATCTTTTGACATCGCATGTGTACCACGGTGAATCATTCCCCCCCTTTACTGTCCGCTTTGGTATATGTATTTCCATGCCTTCCCTGACAATATGTATAAAACGATGCCACATCTCTTCAACGGTGTCCTTTGTTGACTTGAAGTTATAGTAATTATTCCTCAGGTAGGTTTTAAAACACTCCTCGAGGCCTTACTGAATCTGTATACAATCCGCCCTTTTTTCCTTTTTCGCTTGGTCATTAATTTGATAGTCGCAATTACCGCTTTGTGATCGCTTATTCCTGTGGTCGTTGAAATGTCGGTGAATAATTCTGGCATGTTGGTAACCAGCAAGTCTAAAATGTTTTCGCTACCGTTATGACACCGTGTAGGTTCATTAACTAGCTGCTCGAGATGATTATCTGACAACAACTCGAGAATTACTTCAGTAGCTGCCTTATCCCTGCTACCTGTGATGGAACGTGATTACGCCAGTCAATATAAGGCATATAGAAGTCGCCTCCTACAATCATAGCATGATCCTTAAAACGGCTAGCTATACTATTTACATTATTTCTTAACTCCTCGACGATAGCTATGTCGGAATCGGGTGGACAGTAGAAGGCGCCTATGATGAGTTTTGACCTAGCAACGTTGAGTTTAATCCATATGATTTCACAGATCGTATCGATGTCTATTTCATCACATGGGAGAAATTTACTCACAGCTATAAATACCGCACCTCCATGAGAATGTAATCTGTCTTTACGAAAAACGTTCATGCTATCTTTAAAAGTTTTGGTGGAACTTATTTCCGGTTTCAACCAACTTTCTGTACCGATAACGATATCCGCTTCTGTACTACAAATAATGCTTTCAAGTTCTGGTTGTTTGTTACAAATGCTTCTACAGTTAATTATGAGAACTTTTAACTGTCGAGATTCTTTTACGTTGCTCCTACATTCCGGTGTTGCATCTGATTGGGTTGCCCGTAACTGAATTTCGTGTTTCGGGTCTTCCTCCCTCAGCCTAAAAAAACACCCAGTGCATTCCACACAGCCCCTGCCACCCGTGTAGCCGATTCACGTGTGTAGTGCACACCTGACCTATTAAGGGGAACCCTACAAGACTCGACCCTATAGCGAAGATCGAGAAATCTGCAGCCAATGTCATCACAGAAACGTCGTAGTCTCTGGTTCAGTCCCTCAATATGGCTCTGAACCAGAGGTCCACAATCAACTCTGTCTACGATGCTACAGATGGTTAGCTCTGCCGATATCTTGCGGTCACTGGCCATAGAGTTCACCCTTTCAGCCAGCCGCCGGAAGGAAGAGAGGATAACCTCCGACCCAAGGCGACGAGCATCATTGGTGCAACATGAGCCACAATCTGTAGTTGGCTACACCCCGTCCCTTCTATGGCATCCGGGATGGCCTGTTCCACATCTCGGATCAGGCCACCCCGAATACACACTGAATGGATGTTGGATTTCTTCCCCGAGGAATCCGCCATTTCCCTAAGGGGTTTTAATAACCGCCTAACATTAGAGCTCCCAACTACCAGAATGCCCTTCTGCATTTGCTCATACCTGGTGGGCCATCAACTCGCAGAATGACAATTGTGGGACTGAGTCAGCCTCCGACAATACATCAAACCGGTTGGACAGACGAACAAGTTCAGCGTCTTGGCCTTTAAGCCTGTTCGACTGCTCCCGTGTGCGGCTTCGAAGTCTAGAAGCCATATGCCAGTCGCCGACAGGCGACCGTGGCACAGCATCCAACACTTCAGGCTGGGTTGCAGGTACGACGGTCGATATGGGAGAATCTGTGATAGGCATGGCTACATCAGTTTCCCCAACATCACATCTGCTGCAGCCTTTTACGGCAGCTTCCAGCTGTGTAACTTTCGCTAACACAGCTGCAAGCTGTGCGCGCAGATCAGCCACCTCAGCTCGCGTCTGCACACAGCAATCACATTCCCTAGACATACCGCTTTTGAAAAACACAAAAAGAAAGGAAAAAAAAAAGTACAGAAAAAAGGAACAGAAACCGAAATAACCTGTACTTCATACAAAATATATACACTCGGAGATTGCACTAACCTAATCTACACCCACTACAGATAAAGTATAAAAAACAAAATACGCTACTGCACTCGGCGACTGTTCAAACGCTAATAATGACCACTGTCTACAAAATGTAAACACTCAGATTACACTAATCAAATCCCCACACCATTACAGATAAAATACAACAACAAAATACACTACTGCAGTCGGCGACTGTTCAAACGCTACTAACGAGTACTGTCTACAAAATGTAAACACTCAGAGATTACACTAATCAAATCCCCACACCACTACAGATAAAAAACAACAACAAAATACGCTACTGCACTCGACGACTGTTAGGGGAAAGTGGTTAATATTAGGCATAAAATATACTGTAGAGATGAAAGGTTTAGTATGACAAAGGGTAACCCTGAATATGCTACAGTGGACACAGCACACTGGAAAAAATCAGAAAAGTGACTTAAAAAAAATAATAATAATAATCTAATATTCGGTGCTGTATGGAGAAACAGTGGAAATATCATCCAAAAATGATTAATTTGGAAAAAGTGAAGCACAAATTAGAATAAACAAAGAAAAAGTCTGATCCCAAGAGAAAAAAAGGTACAACAAAATAAACGACTAAATTTTTTTGGAAAGAAAATATATAGTGATGATCTAGTAGAGGAACCGCAGAAAAATTTCATGCAGAAATTACAAGAGTTAAGCACTAATGGCATAATGGTAACTACAGTGCAGGTCACAAGTGAGGTTAGGATACACGAGATATTACGCAATGTTAGTGTTAACTGCGAAAAGCTAAAGCATTCAGAACAAAATACTGTAGTAAAAAACGGCTGCACATGAAGGGTGAGAACAGAATCCTACCGAGAATATTGTGGCCATAGACGAAACAGAAAAACATATAGAAGGTTAAGGATGATATGTGCACAGATGGAAGTCGGATGAGTCGTATGGATGCAGTAAACAATCCAAACAAACAATTAGGCGGGAATCAAAGTATCGGAAACAAATTACTAGAAACCATATTGGCAAAACAAAGATGGGAAAAGATGGAAAGACAAAGGAATACAAATGACACGACAGGAACCAACAGCACAACAAAGAAGGAGGCTGTGGGGCCGATACATTAATAACAATCACCAGGAAAATGCTCTAAGGTGATAAAATTAAGGAAGGAACAACAATAAGATGAAGGTGGCTGGGAAAGATGATCATAAAAGAGACAAACACAAGAAACACAATATTTCAGCGGTTAGCCTTATTCTTGCTAGGAGTGAGACTTAGGTATGGGACAACATGCACACGCCAAAGGCTGTCTGGTGAATGGAGGTTGCGCAGCATAGCCGGCATAGATTGTAGTATAGAAGGGGGAGGAGTAGAGATGGGTCGTTCGTGAGTGAATCAGCTCTTTAGAACAATTCTTTTGAAAGAGCGAGTGAGCAGTCGCTCACTAAAAGTGAGCGGTAGTTCTTCTTGGAAGCCTTAATGACGGTGGTGTGTCGGCGTCAATTGAACTTCAGACGAGTGGGCTCAGACAATGTCGGTTTCGGCTTTGCCATTCTCGCCCGACCCTTGTTTGTTCTCTGTTCCATGCCGTTCATTGTTTATCAACTCCGCTATGAAGAATAAGAAACGCCGAAGATCGAGAAGAGCTAGTTTGTTCGCGACGTTCAATTCAATCGTTCAGCACAGCTCGGAGCAGTGAGCAGTGCCACTGGAGAGCTAGTTCGTTCGCGATGTTCGATTCAACCGCTCAGCACAGCTAGGAGCAGTGCCTCTGGAGAGCTAGTTCTTTACCGCTCCGCTAACCGCTTCTCTTTCTCTCTCTCCCTGGTAAGCGTTATGCTATATGTTATTTTAAGTTTTTAATCTAAACTACGATCCAAGTGTATTTAAATGACCACTATAAACGTTTAAACATAATCGTAACACCAAATATATATTGATATGTTTTTCATAGATTTGCGTGTTTATTTCAAGTTTCCCCTTGTCTGTAATAGGTCAAGAAAATGAGCAGACTTACCAGTGATGTTTGGTATCATTTCGAAAAGAACGAGAAGGACAAGAAAGGGAAATGCAACTATTGCAAGGCAATTTTATCTATATCGTCAGGATCGACGACCAATTTGAAGAGACACCTTAAGACTTTGCACCGGTCGATACCATTAAAACGTGAGGGAAATGCGCAGCGATCACGTTTGCCTTCAGTGGATGACTCTGGGGTTAGAACTTCTCATTGAAGTGACTCTAATCCACTCCCAAAAGCAAGTAGTTCTAATGCCAGTGCCTCCACGTTTTCTCTGGAATGGTGCAGCTTGGACGACACCATGGCTCGGAGACCGTCACCGTTACCGACGCCGCGGTTTGCTCAGACATCGATCACCCCTTCTCTCTTGTCGAGGATGAGGAATTTCAGAAATTCGTAAGAATTAGAGATGGAGCAGACGCTCACTTAAAGTGAACGGTAGTTCTTCTAAGCTAAAAAAAAAGGTCTACTATTTGTATTGAAGTCGACATAAGGGGGTATTTTCAACGGAAAGTGGGTGTATAATTGGATTGCGAGGGGTGAGACCTAAAAAAAAAAGGTCTCAAATAAAACTGAGCTACTGAGCAAGTGAACCATTCAAAAGAACTAGTTCTTTTCATTGAGTGATCAAATGAACAACCGCTCTTTTTAGTTAATCACTTTGCCCATCTCTAGGGAGGAGGCAAATACTACATCGATAATCAATAATGCCGAAGGTCTATTATCTTTGGATTTGGGGGAACGTCAACATAATTACTGGGTGAGGGTATAACTAATACAAAACATATTTTGAAAAACTGTAAGTAGGAAAAAAAAATTACAAGCAACAAGAAATTATAACTGCTGGGTCTAGTGGCAGGGACTTGTTGGAGACTGAGGCCTGGAGGATGTCAGGTGTCAAGGATATTCTCGTAGGTTAGTTCCCACCTGTGTAGTAGAGGAGGTTACGGTGTCATGGAATATTCTGATTGCCCTAACTAAGATCCAGTTGTTGAGATTATAGGAACTAGCATGTTTTGCCACTGGATTGGGCTCCATTGCTAGTTTAAACTGTTTGCCTGTGGCCATTTATTTGGAGGGCAAGTGGTGTCACAGTGAGGGCTATATACGAGCTGGTACAATGGAGGCATGTGAGTTGATATATGAGGTGTGTTGTGGTGCAACTAGCATGTCCAATCATGGGAAATTTTTCACTTGTGGTCGGACTGAAGTAGGTGGGGGTAGCTGTGTGCATGCTGCATGTTTTACAGCAGGGTCTGTTACAAGGGAATGATCCCTGTGGTAGATTGGGGGAATTATAGGGTGAGTATTTATGAACCAATAGAGTTTTTAGATTGATTGGTCTGCTGAAACATGTGCATGTGGCAGTGGGTAGGATTTTATGGAAAATAGTGTGTATCCCCGGAAAGGATCATAGGAAGTCATGCCCATGATGAAGGATTAGGTTATTGTCTCGAGAAGAACTATAAGTTCTGATACTTTTTAATCTAAACTATGGCTCGTGTGTGTGTATATATATATATATATAGGAATCAAATTAGGATAGGGAAATGAGCCACCACTTACCTTTAGATGATGGATGTGGGGCGCAAACACACATAAAAGACACAAACACAAACAATAAATAAATTTTCGGGGAAAAAAAACCTACGTCAACGAGAGAACATTATGAGAGGTGGGTGCAGCCGGAGATTGCCTCTTTCTTTTTGGAGAGTGGAATATCAAAATCTGTGGTCACTTGACAGATTTGTAGTTCGAACATGCTTTTTGACACCAACATACGTAATGGCAGAAAGCAAAAATGAGCATATCTCTATTAACTTTATTGTCCAAGATACCATTGATATGACATACAGTTCATTTGTAGCCACCCTATCACAACAAATCATTTGCAATTTAGGTTCGAGATTCCAGTCAACAATCGCATTTTAAACAACCTGCCCTGTTCACTTTCTGAAGAACTTTCTAATTTAGCCACAACAATAAGTTGTAATAGTTGAAATAACAATCAGAAGACATACTTCTTTTGATTTCTTAGCATCTAAAGCAGACAACAGTTTGACATCTCTGTGAACAGTCACAACATCTGGTACCTTGTTTTGAAAATTAGCTTCTGCATGCTGTTTCCATTTTTCCATACAAAAACCTTGAATAGAG